>PVIW01008107.1:0-64567 GCA_004026585.1 Noctilio leporinus | reverse complement strand
ACCCTTTGCAACAACATGGATGGAACTGGAGAATATTATGCTTAGTGAAATAAGCCAGTCAGTGAAGGACAGGTATCATATGTTCTCACCCATTACGGGACAATAATGAGCAAAACTAACAACAAGCAAAACAGAACCAAGTGTATGAATACAAGGAATAGGCCTGCAGTGGTCAGGAGGAAAGGGGTAGGGGGGAGGGTGGAGGCAGAGGCAAAGAAGGGGAGCAGCTTAGACAAGAACCTAGTATAAAGGAACCATGGACATGGATAACAGGTGGGATTGACTTTGGGGGGAAAGGGTGGGTGGGGAGGGGGACAGAGGGGAGAAAAAAAGGGATGGATGTAATACAACAATAAAATTAAAAAAAAAAAAAAGATAATAAGACTATATATACATCATTCCCCAAATTTTTCTCATCTCTTTATGTAATTCATTCTCCTGTCTTTCTCATCCAAATTTTCACAATTTTATTCTTTATATATATTGATCTGTTTCTCATCAATATAGTTCACATTTTATGAAACTTGATATTAAATAGACTAACATATATATTCATTTTTGGTCTAGCTTCTTTCATTCAATGCAATTATTTTGCATCATGTATCGATAGCTCCTTTCTTTTTATTGCAATAGGCTATTACATTATATCCATTCAGCTATTGATAGAAACTATTTTTTTTCCTTTTTTAGGCTACTACAAATAAGCTGCTATGAATATTCATGTACAACTCTATGCATAAACATAGTCTTTCACTTCTCTTGGATAAATATCTTGGAGTAAAATAGCTGTATCACATGGTAAAAATATGTTTAATTCTTTTTTCAAAAACTGCCAACTGTTTTTCAAAGTTGTTGTTCTCTTTTCCATTTTGACTAGCAGTATGAGAGTTCCAGTTTCTCCAAATACATCCCAAGAAATAGCATAGTAGGCTTTTTCATTTTTAGCAATTCTAATAATGTAGTGATATTACATTATACTTATTTTTATTTACCTCACTGTGAAATATATGTTCAAATCACACTCTTATTTAGTTTTTTTAATTCTTAATATATTTTAGATGCAAATACTTGATTATATATATGATTGTACAAAACATTTTCAATTTGTATGAAGTTCAAATTTCTAATCTCTTCTGAGTCATGCATCTGTTGTTACATCTAAGAAATCTTTCCCTAAACCATAGCACAAGTTTTTTCCCATTATTTTAGAACTGATCTAGTTTTAGATTTTTACATTTAGATCTAAGATCTTTTTTGTGAGATAGGGTTTACCAAATGAAACATTGAGAATTGCTGTGAATCATTTCCTTCATAAAAACCAATATAAGTTCAAAAAATTGTCAAACTATCCACAGTCCTAATTATAGGTAAAAAGAGGGTTAAAATGTCTTTTGTATCTTGGAAACAAAATCAGGTTTATTGGCCTCCCTCATGGTCTATTCTCATTCCCCTCTCCTCAGATATTATTTAACAAGTTAATTTAAAATTTTCATGGTAACTCTTAAAAACAGCTAGTCTTTCAATCACAATAGCAGTGAATACCAGAAACCTAAGAACAACCAGAAAGAGAAAACAGGGATTTCAGTTCTTCATAAAGCCCTTTTTTCAGAGTATTGTTTTTAGATTTATATTACAGCTACCTAGAAAAGCCTGATTTACAGGATCTTGTCATTATTTAACGTGACTTACAGCTCACTGCATTATAAAATCTGTATTTTTATGGCCTTTACTGAAAATAAAATCAATGGCAGTTTTTTTTTTTTGTTTGTTTGTTTTTTTATCATTGTAATCTCTTAAGTCTGCAATGCCAGTTGTGGCAAATAAAAGATTGACATAAAAAATTAAAGAGAGACTTGTGGAACAAAATGTCCATAGGAGTCTTTGAAAATCTCTGACTGAGCTGTAACTGAAAGTATAGAAGTCTGTGTGCAAGTTCAAGTCTGCACATGTCCAAGAAAGACCTGAGTGGACCCCAAAATAACAGATGTGGCTGATTTGAAGCACCATATAAATAGGAAGTGAATGATAAGGCAGGATTATGAATAGCCTATACATTGAAGCATGTTTTAATCACATTCATAGAACCCATTTTTAAAATATAGAAAATTTTTTGGTTCTAGGCATTTAAAGAAATATCTGACCAATCATTAGCTGAGCACTAAGTTAATCAAGAAGAAATTTCAATGGCAGTGTATTATAGGGAATATGAATTTCATAAAACTAGTCTAGAAAAGTCACTGAACAAACAAATAACAAAACAACAGCAAACCTAAGAAAGAGGGAGAACGAAATTTCCAGAGTTATCATATTATATTTTCCTAAACATTCAGTTTTCAACAACACAAAATTACAAGACACATGACAATTGTATCTACTCACATAAAGAAATTCAATTAATTGAAACTCAATCTGAGAGGATCCAGCTGTTAGGTTAACTAGACATAGACTTAAATCACTTACTATAAGTATGTTCAAACTAGAGAAAAGCATTTCTCTAGAATTAAAGAAAGACTTGACAATTATTCTCATCACTGTAAAGAAATAATATTAACAAAGAGCTATAAATTATAAAGAAGAATCAAATAGAAATTCTAGAATTAAAAAGTATACTAACTAAAATTTAAAACTTCATGGCAGCAGGGAGGTTAGGGCCTGGAGGGACTGAACAAAAAGGAAGAAGGACTTGTGGACATGGACAACAGTACAGTGATTACTGAGGGAGAAGATATAAGGGGACTAAAAGATAATGTAAAAAAGGGTAATAAAGATTAAATTTTAAAAATAAGTAAAATGCTAAAAAATTAAAATGTACTAGATGGGCGCTAGAGTAAACATGAACTGGCAGAAGAAATAATGAGCAAACTTGAAAAAAGGACAATTCTGTCCCAGATCATAGAGCAGAAGAAAAAAAAAAAAAAAAAGAAAATTAAAAAGCACCTCTTAAACATGTGGTGTACCATTAACTTGTACTAACAAATGCATAATGAATATCCCAAAGTAGGTGAGAAAAAGGAGCATAAATAGCATTTGAAAACACATTGCCTAAATACATCCAAAACTTGATAAAAACTAATAATATATAGATCCATATGTTCCATAAAGTCCAAACAGAATAAATTCAATGAAGTCCACAGATAGACATGGCCTGGACTACCACTTTCTCCTCGTTGCCCAGATCCAGGCCCCTTAATGCTACTTTGGAACCTATTTTACTAACATATGTAAGGCAAAATTACTTGGAGAAGGAGAAAGGAAAATTGTATATCCACTGGATCATAAATTTACATATAAGGACTAAAACTATATGTAGAGTTAGTTTTACATAGGGATTTTAGATCAAGATGGAGGAGTAAGTAAGCATGGGCTGCCTCCTTGCACAACCACAGCAAAAATTACAACTACAAAATAACTATCATCCAAAATCATCAGAAAATCAAGCTATATGGAAGTCAGACAATCAAAGAATTAAAAAGCTCACATTCCTTTAGATAGGTAGGAGGGCCGAGACATGGAGATGTGGAATCAGTGGTCCCACACCCACTTGTGGTAGGTAAAAATCAGAATAAAAGACTTAAATGTAAGTTGTAAAACCATAAAAATCCTAGAACAGGCAGTAAAATCTCAGACATCTTTTCTCTTTCTCACATTAATGTTTCTCTCCCTCTCTTTCTCCTTGCCACTCTCAATAAAAATAAATAAATGAATACATTTTTAAAAATCTCACTCATCTCTTATAGAAATGTGTTTGCCACAATATCTCCTAAGGCAAGGAAAACAAAGAAAAAAGTAAACAAATGGGACTACATCAGGCTAAAAAGCTTCTCCATAGCAAAAGAAACCACCAAAAAAATGAAAGGGGAACCTGCTGTATAGGAGAACATATTTGTCAATATATCTATTAATAAGAGGTTAATTTTCAAAATATACAAAGAATTTATACAATTCAACACTAGAAAGACAACAATCCAATTAAAAAGTGGGCAAAGGACCTCAACAGATACTTCTCCAAAGAGAACATACAGATGGCCCATAGACATATGAAATATTCTCAGCCTTACTAATCATCAGAGAGATGCAAATTAAAACCACAATGAAATATCACCTCACCAGAATGGCCACCATCAATAAATCAACAAACAAGTGTTGGCGAGGACATGGAGAAAAGGGTACCCTAGTGCATTGTTGGTGGGAATGTAGATTGGTGCAGCCACTGTGGAAAACCGTATGGAATTACCTCAAAAAATTAAAAATGGAACTGCCTTTTGGCCCAGCAATCCAACTTCTGAGACTATATCCTAAGAATCCCAAAACACCAATTTAAAAAATATATGCTATCTATGTTCATAGCAGTGTTACTTATTATAATAGCCAAAGGTCTAAAAATAATCTAAGTGTCCATCAATAAATGAGTAGATTAAAAAAAGATGTGATACATTTACACAATGGAATACTATGCCACCATAATAAAAAGGAATTCTTACCATTTGTGACAGCATGGATGGACCAGTAGATTATTATCCTAAGTGAAATAGGCCAGTCAGAGAAAGACAAATTCCATGTGATCTTACTTGTACATGGAATTTAATGAACAAAATAAAATGATGAACAAAATAAAAACAGGCGCACAAATACATGGAACAAACACTTACGGCTGTCAGTGGGAAGAGAGGGGGAACTAGATGGAAAAAGGTGATGGAATTACACAAAGAACTTATATGCATAACCCATAGCCACAATAAGTGTTGCGATGACCTGAGGGAAGAGGGAGTGGGAACTGGGTGGAGGTAGGCAAAATGGGAGGGGTGGAATGGTGTCATTTGTTATAGTGTAAAGAATAAAAATAACCCCCCCCCAAAAAAAGTAGCCAAATTACATGCATGTAACAATAAAAGAAGTTCATTGATGTAGAAGACAAAATAAGATTCTTGCTGCAATATACAGGATTATTACCGAATGAAGAACATTTCCAGCAACATGGAAAGTAGTCTTAAAAAGGTTTTAAAATCTTCCTAAAATGAATAGAGTCAGAACAGTTTTACTCTGGCACAGTCCTCAAAGAATGGATCTACATTCCTCCACCTCTGACAATGATATACAACATTTTTAAAAATCCCCACATGAAGAGTAAAGAAGAGTTACATGTCAATTCAGCATACATATTAACATTTTAGTATGTATATTATAAACTGGAGTTCAATATTTGTTTTTAGAATACAGATATGCAGAAACCTTAACTTACCATTTATTAAGTTTTGACAAATACATTCACCTATAGAACCCAAATCTCTATCAATAAAGAACATTAGCTAGACATTGTTTCCCATCAGCTAAATCCCCAGATGTAAATCATCATCTGTTTTTGTGCTTATCACCATGGAGTTCTGCCTATTTTAGAAATTAATATAAATGAAATTATAAAATATGATCTCCTTTGCATTTTCATTCACTTAGCATATATTTTTAAAGATTTTATTTATTATTTCCAGAGAGAGAGGAAGGGGGAGAGGCAGAGAGGGAGAGAAACATCAATGTATATTTGCCTTTTACTTGTCTCTAGCTACAGATCTGGGTCGAGACCTGGCTTGCAACCTGGTTATGTTGCCCTGGCTGGGAATCGAACCAGTGACCTTTGGGTTCACAGCCCAGCACCTTATCCACTGTGCTATAAGCCAGGGCTTCAGCATGATATTTTTGAGATTCATCTGTATTGTTGGATGTATTAGTAATTAGATGTTTTAATTGTCAAGGTGGACAATAAGGGTGACCAATGCCATAAAAAAAATAGGCAATGGCCTTTAATAGACATTTTCCCAAAGAATATACATCAATGTCCTATACTTATATAAAATATGCTTTACGCTACAATAAGATACCACTTTATATCCATAAGGATAACTAAAATCAAAATGAAAAATTCAGTTAATAATAAGTATTGAGAATGTGGAGAAATTAGAACCTTGAACCATTGTTAGTGGGAATGTAAAGTTAAATGTTAAACATGTTGTTACTATACAATTGAAGAATTCTACTCTTAGATATACATCCAATGAAATAAAACCATGTGGATATACAAAACTTTTATTCAGTGCTGAATATTTATACATCACTGTTCATGATAGTTAAAAAATGAAAATAACCCCAATTCTCATTAACTGATAAATAAAATTTGGCATATTCATAAAATAGAATATCATTAGCAATAAAAAGAGTGGAGTCCTGATACATACTATAATATGTGTGAATCTTGAAAACATTCTTCTAGACTTCTGGCCAAGATGGAGGTGTAAGTAGACATTCTTTCCTTCCTTCCATAACTATAAGAAGGATTACATCTACCTGAAAACAAAAACCAACCAGAGCTGACATAAAATTGAAATGCATAGAAGTCCAACAAAGATATAAAGAAGTAATAATCATCTAAATGGGTAGGAGAAGTGGAGATGGGGAGCAGGGGCAGAGAGGATGTGGTATGCAAGTAGTGGCTGCAGCAGACCTGCAGAAAGATCAGCCACATGTTATAAAAGCCAGGAGAGACACCTGAGGAGCAATCCCAGTCCCAGGCCAGATTCCCACAGTCATGGCCCCAGCACCAGGGAGAATAAAGCCTCATTGTTCCAGCTAAGAAAGCCAGGAGGGCTTGGAACAGTGGAAGAAACTGCCTGTCTCTCAAGGGAGTCTTTTTAGGGAACCCCTGTAGTCCTAGAAAGTCTACAAACCCACCTACTCTGGAAACCATCACCAGGTTAACAGCTAGTGAGGTACTAGTCATATAAAAGAAATCAGTAGAGTGACTAAAAAAGGGGCCAGTGCCAAGCAAGTGCCATTGTTTCCCTCTGACCCCTCCCCCCACATTCAGCACCACAAGGTGGAGAAATGGGAAATCAGCACTGACAAATAGCTAAGGCTTCTACCCTTACACAATAACAGGGGCAACAGCTCTACCTAATGTACAGAGGCAAACACAGGAGGCTGTCAAGTTGAGGAGACAGAGAACTATGGCCGAGAAGAGGAAGTGGATCAAGACTCAAGAGAAAAAACTAAGCAAGGAGAAGATAGCCAACCTAACAGACACAGAGTTCAAAACACTGGTGATAATGATGTTCACAGAAATCACTGAGTACAGCAAATGCATAAGGAAAGAAGTAAAGGCCATACTAAGTGAAATAAAGAAAAATATGCATGAAAACAATGGTGAAGGGAAGGAAGTCAGGATTCAAATCAATGTTTTGGAACATAAGGAAGAAGTAAACAGTCAACAAGTCAGAATAAAGAAACAAGAATTGAAACAAAAAATGAGGAGAAGCTTAGGAAACTCTGGGACAACTTTAAACATACCAACATCTAAATCACAGAATTACCAGAAGGAGAAGAGAAAAAGGAAGTAATTGAAGACTTAGTTGACAAAATAATGAAGGAAAAATCCCCTCATTTGTCAAAAGAAATTACCATACAAGTCCAGGAAGTACAAAGTCCCACATCAGCTAGACCCCAAATAAGGACCACACCAAGGCACATTATAATTAAAATGCTAAAGATTAAATAAAAGAGAGAATTTTAAAAACAGCCAGAGGGAAAAAAAGAGAGTTACATACAAAGGAGTTTTCATAAGGCTGTCAGCTGATTTTTCAAAAGAAATTTTGCAGGCAATAAGAGATCGGCAAGAAGCATTCAAAGTGATGAAAAGCAAAAACCAACAACCTAGATTACTTATCCAGCAAAACTATTATTTAGAATGGAAGGGCAGATAAAGTGCTTCCCAGACAAGGTAAAGCTAAAGGTGTTCATCATCACCAAGCCCATATTATATGAAATGTTAAAGGGATACATTTAAGAAAAAAGAAAAGATCAAAACTATAAACAGTAAAATGACAACAAACTCACAGTTATCAACAAGTAAATCTAAAAAAAAAATGATAAAAACAATGTAAGCAAACAACTAGAATAGTAACATAGAGATTGTATGGAGGGTATCAGTGAGGAGAGGGAAGAAGGAGGATGGGGGAAAAGGTACAGGGATGAAGAAGCATAACTAGTAGTTAGAAAATAGACAGGGGGATTTTTAGAATAGCAAAGTAAATGGAGAAGCCAAGGAACTTATATGCATGACCCATGGACATGAATTAAGGCAATAGAGGATTACTGGAGGGAAGGGAGGTACCAGGCAAGAGCAGGGCAAAGGGGAAAAAATTGTGACAGCTGTAATATCATAACAAATAAAATATAATTAAAAAAGAAAACATTTTGCTAAGTTAAAGAAGCCAATCATAATGCATGAGTCCATTATTACAAAATGCCCAAAATAGTCAAAACTATAGAAATAAAATATTATTGGTTTCCTAGGGCTGAGGATGGCAGAAATGATAAGTGACTGCTAATGGGTAGAGTATTTTCTGTAGTGGTGAAAGTGCTCTAAAATTTATCTTGATGACAGTTGCACAACTCTGTAATATACTAAAAACCTCTGAATTATACACTTTAATTCAGTTAATGTTATAGTATGATAAATATTTCAATAAAGCTATCAATCTGCTGGGTTTTTGATAATGATTATGCTACTATATAAAGTAATTTGTGGAGCTATATGAATAATATTGAATTGTCTTACCAAAAAACACTGTATATATATCTCCAGTTATTTACTCTTTAATTTAGTTCAACAATGTTTTATATTTTTCAATGTAGTTTCACAAGATTAATATTTAAGCTTTTCATATTTTAAGCTATTGTAAATGTTTTTAGTTTAATTTCCAATGTTCATCACTAGTATATAGAAATACAATTGATGTTTCCATATTCACTTTGCTAAATATTGACCTTGTTAAAGTCACTTATTATTAATAATGCATTTTTCTAAATATATTACTCAGGTCTTAATACACAGATGAACATGTCATATATAAATAAATATTGCTTTATTCCTTCATTTCCATTATGGATAACAGATATTTCTTTATCTTGTCTTATTGTTCTGACTGAGATTTCCATTACAATCTTGAATGCAGAGTAGATATTTTTCTTCTCATTTTACAGAGAAAGCATGTAGTTCTTCACACTAAATACATTGGACCTTCTAGGGTTTTGTATATTTTCTTAACCATAGTGAGAAAACCTTTTTCTATGCCAGTTTTCTGAGTGTTTTTATAATGAATTAATGTTAATTTTTACAAATAGTTTTGCATCCACTGGGATAATTATGTGCTTTTTTAAAAAATCTAGTAAGTTATGTTGATTGATTTTCACATGTTGAATCAAGTTTACATTATAGCCATAAATCCCATTTGCTCACAATGTATTATTTATTTTGTATATTGTTAATTTGATTTTTGCTAAAAATGTTAAGAATTTTTGTGACTACATATATAAGGACTGCTCACCTGTAGTTTTGCTTAACTGAAGTATATTTGACTGGTTTGGATATCGGGATAGCATAGGCCCCCCCAAAAAAAATTAAGTGACATGTGTTCTTCTATTTTCTTTCTTTTTTCCTTCCTTCCTTTCCTTTCCTTTCCTTTCCTTCCTTCCTTCCTTCCTTCCTTCCTTCCTTCCTTCCTTTCCTTCCTTCCTTCTCTTTTCTTTCTTTCATTTTTATTGTTGTTGTATTACATTCATCCCTTTTCCTCCCCTCTATCCCCTTCCCTAACCACCCACTGCCTGCCAAACTCAATCCCACTTTTTATCCATGTCCATGGTTCTTCCATCCTAGTTCCTTGACTAAACTGCTCCCCTTGCCTCCTCCTCCCACCTCCACTCACCCCCATCCCCTCTGTCCACTGAAGGTCTATTCATTATATTCATGTATCTGGTTCTGTTTTGCTTATTTGTTCATTTTGTTCATTATTATCCTGTAATGGGTGACATCATATGATACTTGTCTTTCACTGACTGGCTTATTTCACTAAGCATAATACTCTTCAGTTCTATCCATGTTGTTGCTAAAGGTAGGAGTTCCTTCTTTCTTTCTGCTGTGTAGTAGTCCGTTGTGCAAATGTACCAAAGTTTTTTGATCTAATCATCCCCTGATGGGCACTTAGGCTGTTTTCAGCATTTGGCTATTGTAAATAGTGCTGCTATGAACATAGGTTCTTATGAATTGGTGTTGCAGGGTTCTTCAGGTCTAGTCCTAGTAGTGGAATTGCTGGATCAAAAAGCAGTTCCATTTTCAGTTTTTTAAGGAAACCCCATACTGTTTTCCATAGTGTCTGCACCAGCCTGCGTTCCCACCAACAGTGCACCAGGGTTCCCTGTTCCCCGCATCTTTGCCAACACTTATTGTTTGTTGATTTGCTCATGATTGCCATTCTGACAGGTGTGAGGTGGTATCTTATTGTGGTTTTAATTTGCATCTCTCTGATGGCTAGTGATGTTGAGCATTCTTTTATATGCCTTTGGGCCCTTTGTATGTCTTCCTCAGAGAGTTGTTCAGATCCTTTGCCCATTTTTGAATTGGGTTGTCTGTCTCCCTGGTGTTGAGTTACAGAAGTTCTTTATATATTTTGGATATCAAACCCTTGTCTGAGGTATCATTGGCAAATATGTTTCCCATACAGTTGGTTCCCTTTGAATTTTGCTGGTGTTTTCTTTAGCTGAACAGAAACTTTTCAATTTGATATGGTCCCATTTGTTTATTTGTTCTTTTATTTCCTTTGCTGTTGGAGAAGTATCAGTAAACATATTCCCGTGTAGGATATCTAAAATTTTACTGCCTATGTTTTCCTCCAGGACCTTTATGGTGGCATTGCTTATGTTTAAGTCCTTTGTCCATCTTGAGTTTATTCTGGTGTATAGTGTAAGGCAGTGGTTTAGCTTTAGTTTTTTGCATGTCCCTGTCCAGTTCTCCCAACACCACTTGTTGAAGAAACTGTTTTTATTCCATTTGATGTTCCTTCACCCTTGTCAAATATTAATTGACCATAGAGTCTTGGGTTTATTTCTGGGCTCTCTATACTGTTCCATTGATCTATATGTCTATTCTTATATCAGTGCTAGACTGTTTTGATTACAGTAGGCTTGTAGTATAGTTTGATGTTGGGTATTATGATTCCTCCTACCTTGTTCTTCTTTATCAAGATTGCTGTGGCCTTTTGGCATTTTTGGCTCCATATAAAATTTCAAAGTATTTTTTTCTATTTCTGTTAAGTCTGTCATTGGTATTTTAATTGGGGTTATTTTTGAATCGATAGATTGCTTTAGGTAATATAGGCCTTTTAATGATGTTAATTCTTCCCATCCATTATCATGGTGTATGCTTTCATTTATTTGTATCTTCCTTAATTTCTTTCTTCAATGTTCTGTAGTTTTCTGAGTATAGGTCTTTTACTTCCTTAGTTAAGTTTATTCCTAGGTACTTTATTTTTCTTGTTGCTATGGTAAATGGGATTTATTTTCTCACTTCTATGTCCGATGTTTCATTATTGGTATACAAAAATGCTTTTGATTTCTGGATATCAACTTTATATCCAGCTATTTTGCTAAATGTGCTTATTAGGTCAAGTAAGTTGTGGGTGGAGCCCATCAGGCTTTGTATGTACACTATCATGTCATCTGCAAATAATGACAGTTTGACTTCCTCCTCTCCAGTTTGAATACCTTTGATTCCTTTTTCTTCTCTGATAGCTATGGCTAGAACTTCCAAAATGATGTTGATCAGAAGTGGAGAAAGTGAATAGCCTTGTCTCATTCCTGATCTTAGAGGGAAAGCTTTTAGTTTTTGCCCATTGAGTATGCTGTTGGCTTCAGGTTTCTCATACATGGCCTCTATGATATTGAGGTATGCTCCCTCTATTGCCATTTTGCTCAGTGTTTTTATCAATGGTTGCTGTACATTATCAAATGCTTTTTCATCATCTATTGATATGATCATATGGTTTTTGCCTTTCATTTTGTTGATGTGGTGTATTACATGTATTGATTTGCAAATGTTGTACCATCTTTGCATACCTGGGATGAAACCCACTTATCATGGTGTATGATCTTTTTAATGTACTGCTGGATCTGGTTGGCCAATATTTTATTGGGAATCTTAGCATCTATGTTCATCAGAGATATTGGCCTATAGTTTTCTTTCTTAGTTGTGTCTTGACTTGGTTTTGGGATTAGAAGAACATTGGCCTCATAAAAAGAGTTTGGGAGTCTTCCTTCTTCTTGGATTTTTTTGGAATAGGTTGAAAAGGATAGGAGTTAATTCTTCTCTAAACATTTGGTAGAATTCACCTGTGTAGCCATCTGGTCTGGGGCTCTTGTGCTTTGGGATATTTTTGACTACTTCTTCAATCTCACTATTTGTTATTGGTCTATTCAGGATTTCTGCTTCTTCTGAATTCAGTTTTGATAGATTATACATTTCCAGAAATTTGCCCATTTCACCCAGGTTGTCATGTTTCTTGTCATATAGTAGTCTGTAGTCACTTCTTACAATCCTTTGTATTTCTGAAGTATCAGTTGTGATTTCTCCTCTGTCATTTCTGATTCTGTTTATTTGGGTCTTCTCTCTTTTTCTTGATGAGTCTGGTTAAAGGCTTGCCAATTTTGTTTATTTTCTCAAAGAACCAGCTCTTGGATTTACTGATTTTTTGAATTGTAGTTTGAGTATATACGTTATTTAATTCTGCTCTGATCTTGATTATATCCTTCCTTCTACTTGTTCTGGGCTTTGTTTGTTGTTGCTCCTTTATGGTTATAGGTCTTGCAGCTTTATGGTTAGGTTTTTTTGTATAAGCTTCTTCTGACCTTTTTGGGTAGGCCTGTATTGCTATGAATTTCCCTCTGAGGACTGCCTTTGCTGTGTTCCATAGGTTTTGGACTGTTGTGCATTCATGGTCATTTGTTTCCAGAAACTTTTTAATTTCATCTTTGATCTCATTGTTAACCCATTCCTTACTTAAAAGCATGTTATTAAGTCTCCATTAATTAGAGTGTTTTGTTTTTTTTTTTCCTTGAGATTGGTTTCTAGTTTCAAGCCATTGTGATCTGAGAAGATGCTTGATATGATTTCAATTTTCTTACATTTGTGCAGGCTTGTCTTGTGACCTACCATGTGGTCTATCTTAGAGAATGTTCCACATGCATTTGAAAAGAATGTGTATTTTGCTTCTTTGGAGTGAAAGGTTCTGTATATATCAGTTAGGTTCATTTCCTCTAGAGTATTGTTCAATGTCACAATGTCCTTGGTATTTTTTTTGTTTGTTTGTTTGGACGATATGTCCACTGCTGCTAATGGGTATTAAAACCTCCTACTATTAGTGTGTTGTTTTTAATATCTTTCTTGAAGTTCTCCAACATTTTTCTTATATATTTGGGAGCTCCTATGTTGGGTGCATATATGTTTATCACAGTTATATCTTCTTGATGGATTGCTCCCTTAAGTATTATGAAATGCCCTTCTTTATCTCTTTTTATGAACTTCATTGTGAAATCTATTTTGTCTGAAATAAGTATTGCTGCTCCAGCCTTTTTTTCATGTTCATTTGCTTGATATATATTTTTCTATCCCTTCACTTTCAATCTGTGTCAATCTTTTGTTCTGAGGTGGGTCTCTTTAAGACAGCATATATGTGGGTCATGTTTTCTTATCCATTCAGCTACCCTATGCCTTTTGATTGGCACATTTAATCCACTTACATTTAAGGTTATTATTGATTGATACTTATTTATTGCCATTTTCCCTCTTTGTACCTGTGTTCCTCTCTGTCTCTCTCTGTTTCTTCAGTTTTTAAAAGCAGACCCTTTTACATTTCTTGCAATGCTGGTTTGGCAGAGAGGTATTCTTTTAGTCTTTTGTCTGGGAAACTCCCCATTTCTCCTTCCATTTTGAATGAGAGTTTTGCTGGGTAGATTATTCTTGGTTACAGGCCTTTGTTTCCTATTACTCGGAATATTTTTTGCCATTCCCTTCTGGTTTATATTGTTTCTGTTGAATAATCATTTGGTAACTTTATTGGAGCCCCCTTATATGTTATTTGCTATTTTTCTCTTGATGCTTTTAGGATTCTCTCTTTGTCTTTCAAATTTGCCATTTTAATTATGATGTGTCTTGGAATGGGTCTGTTTTTGGATTCATTTTCATTGGCACCCTCTGTGCTTCCTGAACTTGAGTAACATTTTCACTCATCATATTAGAGACATTTTCTCTTTTTACTATTTTTAACTGGTTTTCCATTTCTTGTTTCTCTTCTCCTTCTGGTATCCCTATGATATGGATATTATTGTGTTTCATGTTGTCCTTTAGCTCTCTTAAAACCTCATCATTCTTGTTCAGTCTTTTTCATTCTGTTGCACTGTCTTGCAATATTTTTCTACATTGTCCTCCAGCTTGCTGATTGCTTTCCTATCTTCTAGAAGAGCTGTGCAGATAGACTTTATGTTTATTTTATTTTATTTATTGTACATGTTTAGTAGAATTCCACCAGTGAAAGGAATCATGTGGGCTTAAAGTTTTTCATTTTGGAATTTAAATACTGCATTTCATTTTAACATAAGGGTAAGATTTTATATCTAAAAGACCTTTACATAGAAAAGGTAAAAATATGATATCAAAGATAAAAAAAAATGGTACATTTGTGTAGTGCACTTACCATGAATGGAGCTTGCAGGACTGGAAGTTGCTCTGGGTGAGTTGGTGAGTGAGTAGCAAATGAATGTGAAGGCCCAAGATATTGCTGTACCCTATTGTAGACTTTATAAAGTAGAATTGATAAAGATTTTAATGTATATGTAGGTTACAGTAAATTTATGAAACAGGATGAAATTAAAATGTTGCAATCAAGAGATGCAGTAAACAAAAGATGTATTTTAAGATTGCTGCCAGTGTAACACAGAATGCTTTTTTGCAGCAAACCTTTCTATATAAGTAGAAAGAGTATACTCTAAATAATAATTGAAAGTATAGTAAAGACACAAAACAAAGTTGTTTAGTGTCATGATCAAATATTAGGCATTTACATATTGTGCGTACTTTACTTTTATTTCTTTATCTTTTAATTTATTTTTTAAAAGATTGTATTCATTAATTTCAGAGAGAAGAGCAGGGAAGAAGGAAGAAAGGGAGAGAAACATTAATGTATGGCTGCCTTTCACCTCCTCCAGCCCCAGATCTATCTGGGCACTTGGCTTGCAATCTGGTTATGTGCCCTGACAGGGGACTCGAACCAGTGACCTTTGGGTTCACAGGCCAGTGCCAATCCACTGAGCCACTAGCCAGGATGTACTTTAATTTTATTCCACTGTCAGCATGGTAGGTTTACTTACACAGCATTACCATACACAAATGACTACTGCATTCATTAGCCCACAATGCTAAAATAATATCACAAGACAGCAGGAACTTTTCAGCTTCATTATAATATTATGGAATCACCATCATATATGCAGTCCATCATTGACCAAATTGTCATTATGTAGCACATGACTGTACTCCATAATTATCAATATCTAAGTTATTGGAATGTCTTCTTTTATTTTCTCATCAGCCATGCAAGGGTTTTTGTTTTCCTCTTCCATTTTATTGACTTCTCAAAGAACAACTTCTGACTCCACTAATTTTTCTTTATTATCTTTCCGGCTATACTTTATTCAATCTATACTCTTTATGATTTACTTTCTTCTGTTTACTTTGTGTTTAATTTGCTATCACTTTCTAGTTTCTAAAGATGAAGGCATAGGCTATCAATATGCAAATTTTTTACTTTTCCCTGTCTTGTAAGTATTTCTACAAGATCTCTAATAGTGTATAACAAAGTACCAAAAAACACAATAGTTTGGAAACAACATTTATTTTATCTCAGGATCTGTGGGTCAGGAATACAGGAATGGCATGAGTAGGTGGTTCTGCCTCAAGGTCCTTCATGAAACAACTAGAACGTATAGTCTCACTTGGAGGTTCAACTCAGCAAGAATACAATTCCAAACTCTCTCGCATGGTTGTTCACAGGATTTGATGCTTTGCTGGCTGTTGGCCAGAGACTTGTTTTTCACTGTGTGATACTTACTCTTGATAGGCTGCCTGAGTGAACTTATGGCAAGGCTCCTGTTTCCTGCAGAGCAAATGATCTGAAAGTGAGAAAGTCCATGCCAGATGGTAACTGCAATCTTTTTATAATCTAATCTCATCATTATATGACATATCATAGTTTCTGTCATATTCTGTTCACAAAGTCTATCCCATACTCAACAGCAAAGGAATCAAGAGCTTTTCTTTAAAGGGAGCAGTATAGAATTGTGGAATTTTTTAAATAATCACAGTTTAAACTTTAAACAAAATCTTTACTTTTCTTCTACATATGAAATACATTCCTTCCTCCCCAATTCCCAGATGTCCCAATTTATTGTTAAATCAGCTATAAATCCAGACTCTTGTCACTTATATTAGGACCAGTTATGGATATTCAGACATTGTTGCAGAAAGTAAGAAATACTTGTCTGGGGCACAGGTAGGCCAAGGTTGGCAGGTAGATGCTCAGAGGGCAACAAGACCATGGCAACCTACTTTTCATAACTTGCATGGTAATGAAAGCCTAATATGTAGTAGCCATTTCAGGAGTGTCATAGTGAGGCATTCCCTGGACCTGGACTAGGGATACCAGTTTAGTAAGGTATTGTGGGCTTTGGGCATATGTTTTGAGCAGTGTCATAAATGTCCCTTTCTACATGTGCCCCTAGGAATAATGCAGAAAAAGCAAGAAGAAACAAAATCAAAAGAACATTGCGATGAGAAAGAGAATGTCTTTTATCTTGCAATGTCCCTCCAGCACCCTCTACCTTCAAAGTTCAACAGCTTGCTCTCTACATAGGAGAAACACTTAAAGGATCAATCTCCATTACTGCAAAAAAAGGGTATAGAAAGGTGAATTTTTGTCCAAGAGGTAATAAATGAACAACTAGCATAAGTCATATGCAACTTTTGTAGAAATTATGCTGAAAAAAAAAATCTCATTATAACTATGGCTAGGCATCTCAGATGGTTAGAGCATCTTCCTGAAATGCCAAGGTTGTGAGTTCAGTCTCCAGTCAGAATGCATCAAGAATCAACCAAGGAATGCATAAATAAGGGGAACACAAATCAATGTTGCTCTCTCCTCTCTTTCCATTCCCACATCTCTCTCTAAATGAAATAAATAAACTTTTAAATAAATGAAAATTTAAATGTAGTTGGTCTTAGGTGGAATGTGATTTCTAGGAACTAAACTCTAAATAGCTTCCTCTGTTGTATCTGGTAGGGCCGAGTAAGGTCTTAATCATGTCAATTATCCTAAAGAAAATCGTTTATTCTGGAAAATACAAACACAGTTATCTGACAATTTTGAAGAGTAAAAATTAGGAGTCAGATTCTGGAGAGGAGATAAAACTTAGCAGAAGGCATTACCACAGGGTTATTTTTCATTACTTTGCCCTAAGAATAGATCACAGTCACATTCCCATGATCAGCTTCTATAGAATATCTAAGCCACAATATTTCTGGCTTGAAGAAAGAGATAACAGTGTTTGGAGCAACCACCAGAGAAGACCTGAGAAACACTGTCAGCCATTTTGATTGAATTGATATTTACATAATAATATAATTAACAGCTTCAAAATATACATTCTTTTTAAGATTATACGGTACATATGATCAAGATAGAGCAAATCCTGGTGCACAACACAAGTCTCTATCAATCGAAATGAGCCAATATCATACCACGTATATTTCATTACCACAGTGACATTAAACATTAATTAGAAGTCAATAGCAATAAGATTTTATCTAGAAAAATACCATAAGAAATTGAATGACACACTTCTAAATAATCTATGTGCCAAAATAAATCACAGGCAAACTAGAAAATATTTTCAACTGAGCGATAAGAAAATTACAACATACTAAAACTAATGAGATGCAGCAAAAGGAGTTCCTATAGGGAGTTTTATTAATATTTCATGATTATATTAGAAAGGAAGGAAGGTGGAAAATCAGTGACCTAAATTTTCACTTAAAGGAGCTAGAAAAGTAAAGTAATATCAAAGTAAATAGAAGTAAAGCAATAATAAAGACCATAAATTAACAAAAGAAAAACAATAAAAATATTAATAAATTCCGTTTCCCTTGTTGACTTTGTAGCTGAAATCTCTACCAAGTTCTTCAGTCTTATTAGTTTTTGTTTTGGAAACTTGGAGTTTCAAACCTTATGGATACATTTTAGAAATCAGCCTAGACTTTGAAGATATTTTTATCAGGAATTGGGCTTCTCCTTCTGTGGTCTCCTGACTTGCGGAATTTTATCAATTTCCAGCCATGATGGCATCTCAAAACTTACGATTCCAGTTCTGTGCTAGCACATTATGTTGGGTGGGTAGTATCTTCAGAGCAAAGTTATATAAACACAATGGTTCTCTTTATTTAAGAATATAATTGCTCCAGCATCTCCCTGTGCCTCCAGACTCATGCCTTAAAACAGTTTTCCAAAGATTGTCATTGTTTTCAGCAGGATAATTATTCTCATTCAAGATCCTCTGCTATTAACCAGTCCTCCACATAATTTTTATGTTCAGACAGACCAACATCCTAGATAAATACTTCTCAAATTTTAATGCCCAAATGAACATCTGAGAATTGTGCTAAAATGCAAGTTTTGATTTCAGTAGGTCTAGGTTGAGCCTAAGATGCTGCATTTTTAATAAGTTTATATAGATGTTCTGTCCATAGACAACACTCTGAGTAGTAAGGCTCTAAACCACTAACTTAGTGAAGTATTAGCTGTAAACTTTACAGTGAGATATAACAGAATTTTTGGATTTGAAACAATTAGGGGTAACACACTGTTTTTAATGAAGTGTTGGTTGTAATTGTAAATTTGTATTTTCTTGGGCCTAGGGATCTGATCAAGTATCAGTATTGATAAAACCTACCTCTATCTTATTAATGCTAATGGATTAAACAGCACCATAAGCCTGATTATCTGTTAGCCAATTAAGATAAGCATTGAACTTGTCTTTATAGCCTATTTATTGTGATTGAAAATATTGATGTATTCCAAGTTAAATACTGGCCAATATATCAAGAACACGATTTTTCCCTGGGCAGATTCTTAAAACAATCACTGAAAACATGTTTTGAAAAGTAGAGTTTCTAACTTTTCACCATTAAAAAAAAAATGAGGTGTGGCTGGTGGCTCAGTAGAATGGTACTGGCCTGTGAACCCAAAGGTCACTGGTTCAATTCCTGGCCAGGGCACATAACCAGGTTGCAAGCCAGGTCTCCAGCCAGGTCCATAGCTGGAGGCAGGTGAAAGGCAACCATACATTGATGCTTCTCCCTCTTTCCTCTTCCCTTCCTGCCCTTCTCTCTGAAAATTAAAAAAAAAAAAAAAAAAAAAAAGATGGACCTGTATCTTAATGGGTAAAAACAATGAAATTTCACCCAAAGATCTGAAAGGAAGTTATCTCTATCCTTGTGATATCTATTGTCAGTTGCTACCATAGCCTGTTCTTTTTTATAAAACCCCTCTCTTGGCTCGCCAAGCCCAGAAATTAAATTGTATAGATTTTTGTCTTCTAAGTAATACACCAATTCAAATCTGACCATCCCTATCCTTGCTACCACTGCCGTTAAGTGTTGAACACATCTCATGGCTGCTATTTCTTTTCCTTCAGGTCTATACCTAACTCTGCCACCCACATTATCTATTTAGCTCCCTCCTTAAAACATCTACAGTACAATATTCAAGGTACTGCAGGATATAGAAGGAACTCCATGAGCTGATCTCTACCTATCACAATGGTTTCTCTTCCCATGAGTCCTTTAATTCCAAATTATATATTAGTAACAATAAACTCCTGTACTTATACCAGCCATGCTATTTCTCCCCTTTATACATTGGCTCTATTTGGAATATTTTTTTCCCTTATCCATACTAAAACCATCCCCTCTTCCTCTGAATAAGTCTTAATTTTCTTAATTTCCTTCTAGACTTAACTCAGTCACTGTCTTCTCCAGGAAGCCAGTCAGGTGCTTAATTATAAATTCCTTGGTGCCCACATAATACCCTGTGAATATTTT
The DNA here is from genome assembly GCA_004026585.1 of Noctilio leporinus. Classification (NCBI taxonomy): domain Eukaryota; kingdom Metazoa; phylum Chordata; class Mammalia; order Chiroptera; family Noctilionidae; genus Noctilio; species Noctilio leporinus. The sequence continues at coordinate 44,541 of PVIW01008107.1, read as the reverse complement.
TACCACCAGTTTAACGTGCACAGATGAATTTTCTCCTCCTGTTTTTTTCCCCTCTGAGTAGAATGTGTAGGTCAATCTTAACATCTTCTTTTATCTTTTTATGCTGTGTCCATCATAACACCTGGCACTAAGTTAGAGGTCAGCAAGGCTTGATAAATGTATTAATAAAGGAGTCTTCTTAATTATTTAAACAATGGCACTAGAGTTCTTCTGGTTTTAATTTAAGAAATTGCCTTGCTAAACTATATTGAGTTCAAGGAGTAAAATCATACAGACATGGTCTAATAAGAGAGAAAGAGGTAATTAAATTACTCTTCAAGGGAGGTGAAAAGAATCTACAGTACAATAAGCAGGGAAGGAGAAAGAGAGGAATGAGAGAAGGTTAAATAATGTGATGGGAGGCTAGAGTCCAAATCCTGGGGAGATGGGTAGTCAGAGAGAAATTCCAAAATAGGGGGTGGCAACCAGGCAGATAGCTAAAGACAAATAAATTTCCTATGAGCACCCGTACATTTCCAATTCTCGAGCTTCATGAGCCTCTACCATTGAAGTTCCCCAACTTTCATGCTCATTATCTCATTTATGTTCCTCTCCATTCCCAGTTCATTGGTCAAGTGGTATTTATTTTGTATTTCTATATGATAGTTACTACTATTGGACTTGTGGACACAATTGTGAATTGAATATAGTCTTGCCTTAAAACATTGGGTGTACCAGGAAAGAGAGGTAAATAACTAGGCAATTAAATACGGTGTTATAAATACTACCAGCATCCAGCAAAGGTTTCCTAAGAAAATTGTTGATTTTCATTTTGTTTGTACATTTATTGTAGTCATAAACACAACTTATAATTTCTTCTTGATGGAATCCTCTGATCCTACTACCCACCAAACAGATGATTAGGGAAAGTAAATCAATCATTTCCACCATGTTATAGATGAGAAGTATTCTTGACATCTTAAAAATGGAACTCAGAGAATTTTTTCAGAAAGGATTTTTATGTATAAATTTTAGTTTTATAGTTATATTTCAGATAAATCAAAGGTTAAAGGTGATTTTGTATACTGGTTTTGGAACTTAAGCACTACTATGGTGTAAAGAAATGACATTCTAAGCTCCAAGGAAATTGTTTATAACTCATTTATTATACCAATTTGTTAGTAAGTCAAATACTCACATATCTCAATTCTATATAGTGAGAAAACTTGGGTGCAAAATTACCAAGTTAATTTTTCTATTTTTTATTTTAAAAATATTATTTTAACCCCTTATCTTAATGACTGGATAAAGGTAAAATAGTTTGAAAAATAAGGTTAAAAGGAAAAAAGTTTGTTCCATAAATAATCTAAAACTAGTGAAAGGAAGGAAGATTTCATAGTTCATGACTCAGTATATGCCAGTGAGTGCATATAAGTCCCTGAAGCTCTGGCTCGTGTTGATAAGAAAGTTAAGTCATTAAAATGTGAATGTAAAATAAAAAAAAGAGAGGTACCCTAGAAACAAAATAATTTTTTAATGATCATGAAATTGTGGCTCCTTAGACTAAATTGCTCGCATTAATGCTAATGAAGAGTGAACTCTTCTCCAAACCGTTTCTCAGGCAGGGCCATAGCTAACTAGAGGCAACTGAAGAAAGTTTTGCTTTCTTTATCTTTTAAAACTCTAACATAGGAGTAGGGAGCTTCTCGAGGTGACAGAAAACTCAGTTTGTCATGAATGGGATTTTGAGTGAAGATATATTTTCAAAATTAAAACTCATGCCTCATGTACAACTCTTCAGTCATCTATCCAGCTGAGATCCAGATTTGCATTGACCTGCCATTTCTGAACATGAGCTATCATGTCACACTTAGTTTTACTTATTTATTTTTCATTGTTTTATATGGATTACTGAAGAAGGAAATTGACTATTATATAAGCAACATTCGTGGAGAAAAAAACTCTGGGATATATCCTGCTGTACTCCCTATTACTACTATTAAGGTATACTTCTCTAGAATGAGTTTTTTGAGAAAGTAACTCAGAAGAAATAATCCATAAAAAATACTGAAAACAACACTGTTTTCCTGGTTTCTTCTACTTAGAACATTAGAATCGCTTCTCTGAATATCAAACATGGTTCATATGTTTAAACATAAAAACAATAAAATTGTTTCCTTTTACTAAGAGCTTTAGGAGGACAACAGATTTGCTAAAATGCCTGAACTCATAATATAACATAAGAACTATGCAATTTTTTACATACACAAAGAAAATGAATGTATAATGGTTTCTGATCATTGTTTTCACTCCCTACATTAAGGAACTGGGAATGACCCTTATATAGTTTAGCTGCGGGAACAGTATGGTCCAGCTGGAATTCTCCCCAGTAGGCCCTAATCATGAGCTCTAATTATGGCTTCTCTCTTTAATGCTTAAATTATAAAATTTGAGGACTAAATAATTATTAAATTATTTTACTGAAAGATTTGTTTGCTCCACTTTACTATGCTCTTCAAAAGAACAGGATGTGGAGGAAATGCTGTCTTTATCCATACACATTGAAAAATTTGTATCTGTGCTCTCTTTTGCCATAGTTTGTATACTTTGTATTCTGAGGTGACAAGATATATGCTTATTAACCACTTTGGAGGAAAAGTCACTTCTTCTTGGAGTCAATGGTCTAAAATTTATGCCACCAACATATAGTCATTAGCATCATTTGCCACCCCTGTGGTAATAGTGGCTCAAGGAGTAGCTTGGTGTCATTACTGTTTATTGTGGCAAGCCCACATATATTAGGTTATAGGAAAATGGGGGGGGGTGCATTCTGTAGAGGCAGAGGAGAATCAAGAGGAAGGCCAAGTATTCAGAAATTATCAAAATATGATGTAGATGTGCAAGATAAAAGACATAATGTACTTTTCCAAGAAGTTGAATGTAATCTTGTAAAAAACCTACCTTGTGCCATATTTCATGGAAGATACAAGATACAGGTATTATAAATAAGTATTATAAATCCCCCTATAGATTCTAAGAATCAGTGATGTATTATGGTGGTAATTGGTGATACCCTGATTCTGTAGAACAGATTTGTTTAGTAGTGATCTATTTTTGTTGCTTTTTATTTATTTATTTGGTTTTCCATTATCTCTTTTTCTTTCTTTTGATAATAATAGCTGTGCCCTCTATTGGCAAATCATCCTTCTCCCTCTCTTGGACCAGTAATTGAAGTGGGATTGAATTTACTCTCTGGTTCCAAGAATGCTTATACAACCTAGACATGGGCAATCAGAACATGATATATTCCAGCTATAGCATCACTTCTTGGGACTCTTACTATACTCATGAGAAAAGAGGTACTCTTTTTCTTTAAGGAATCCCTTAGAGTCATATTGGCTACCATATGGAAGAGTGTGCTGAGCAAATCTAAGGAGTCAGGAGAGAGTGAGATCTGAAAATACCATTTGGTCAGAAGCCAAATATGCTGCAAATTTTTTTAGTAGTAAATAAATTCCATTTATTTTGTCTTTACTTGAACTAGCTGAGTTGATCTCTATAAGTGAAATCTAAAAGAGTCATGGCTAAGACATGCTATGAGGTAAACATAATTTTCTCCATTTAACTTTATTCTGGGGAGTTTGAATAAGCCCTATGGAACAAGAAAGTAGCTTCGGTCAAATTAGAAGTTTTTAAAATAATAACTGTAAATGTGCTCTCTTCAGGAACATATATCTGCTATGCTATGAGGAGCTTTTCCATATTTATTGACACTGACCACTTTTGTTGACATTTTTATAACACTTTCATAATTATTAACTTATTTGTTCCTCAATGTCATCACTCTATTCAATATTAAACTGGACATCCTTGCAAGTAAAATAAAGTACGAAAATAAAAGTGCAAGGCATAAATTTGGGGAAGAAAAAAGTAAAATTGTCTTTATTCATTGATAACACAATCATATAAATAGAAAACTATAAGGACTTTTAAAACATCTGTTAACACTAATAAGTTAGAAAAAATTCAAAGTGACAAAAATTTTGCATAATTAGTTGTTTTCTACATAGTAGCCACAAATAATCAGATAATTCATTTAAAATGGCCATTTACAATCACATCCATAAACATGAAATTTACTTAAGGTAAATTTAATAAAATACATGTAAGACCTGTGAAATGAAAGCTATATTGATGAAAGAAATGAAAGGTCTTAGTAAGTTGAAAGATTTATCATGTTCATGGATTAGAAAACTAAATATTGAAATGTTAATTCCTTTCAAATATATATCTAGATTTATTACAATCTCCAGAAGACATTTCTTTTTGTAGAAATTAACAAACTGTTTCTAACATTTGTCTGGAAAAAACATAGACCTCAAGTGGCCAAATTAATTCTAGAAAAGCACAAATAATTTTGAGGACTTAGGCTCTCTATTTGCAAGGTTTACCATAAAATTATAGTAATTAAGAAAGTGTAGTATTGACATAAAAATAGATCCATAGACAAGTAAAACACAATAGAATCCATACATAAACCTATGCATGCATGACCAATTGTTTTTGGACAAAGTTACTGTAATAATTCAATGACAAAAGAATCGTCTTTTCTGGTTCAATTCCCCAGATAGGGCACATGACCAGGTTGCAAACCAGGTCTCCAGCCAGGTCCATAGCTGGAGGCAGGTGAAAGGCAACCATACGTTGATGTCTCTCTCCCTCTCTGCCTCTTTCCCTTCCCCTCTATCTAAAAATAATAAATAAAATCTTTTTTAAAAAAAAGAATAGTCTTTTTACCCTGGCTGGGGTGGCTTAGTGGATTGGTGCCAGCCTGCAAACCCAAAGGTTGCTGGTTTGATTCCCCAGCCAGGGCACATAACCAGGTTGCAAGCCAGGTCTCCAGCCAGGTCCATAGCTGGAGGCAGGTGAAAGGAAACCATACATTGATGCTTCTACCCCTTTCTTCCTCCCTCTCTGTCCTTCTCCTTGAAAATAATAAATAAAGAATAGTCTTTTTAATGAAAATTATTGAAAGAACTGGTTACTCACATAGAAAAATGAACTTTATGCCTACACTTTAAAGTAACTTGAAATGGATCCTAGTCTTCAATACAAAAGCTAAAGCTATCAGATTTGTCAGAATAAAACATAACCAAAAATCTTCACAACCTTGGGAAAACAAATATTTCTTACAAACTATACAAAACAGTAAGCCATTTTTTTAAAAAGGTTAAATTGGACTTTATTACAATTAAAATCATGGGCTAGGTAGAGGTGAGCAAAGGGCAGGAAATGGTGACACCTGTAATAGTTTCAACAATAAAAATAAAGAAAAAATAAGTAACCATTAACTAATTGAGAAAACAAGTTATAGTTCTTGTTGGGTGGCCATCTCCAAAAGGTTGTGGGTTCCATTCCCAGTCAGAGCACATCCCTAGTTTGCTGGTTTGATCCCTGGGCAGAGCTTGCATGGGAGGAAACTGATTGATGTTTCACATTGATGTTTCTTTGTTTCTGCTTCTCTCTCTCTCTCTTTCTTTTTCTCTCCCCACCCCCAACCTCTGTCTGTCATCAATAAAACATATCTTTGGACAAAGATTAAAAAATGTCATGGACTGGGAGGAAACACAAAGTTCTTTTTATCATTCTTTCTTATAAAGTTGTCAGGCCTAATAGCTAAGCTATGTGCCCCTTTTCATTTTCTCTAGTATTTAAAATATAGTTAAGTACTGCTTTATATTTCAGGTCAGAAAGGAAAAGTTGAGAAGTGATATCTTAAAGGCATATTTTAAACAGTCCATTGTTTTCAAAAGTCTAGTCTAAGAGTTGCACACATACTTCTGAGGATTAGGTTCTAACTTTGATACTGTTTAGAGAACTCCTAAGGACAACATTAACAAAGAAGATATGCAGCATTCAATGGGTCAACACAAATTTTTAAAATCTGTGTAAACAAGCATGTTCTATAATTTACAGGTATAAACTAGAGCTATTTACATAGGCACAGAACCTTAGAACCCAGATATAACCTTGGACAAGAGAAGGTAACCAATATTATAACCCTTACAAACTTTGGAATACGACTTTGCAACGAAGATTTGATTTGATTTGATTTAGAAAAATATATTTGGCACTTAGTACTTGAAGTGTTAAAAAATTAAAATTTTGTTATTCTTACAGGATTCTTCAGAAAGCATTAAGTGCAAACATTTAAAAATTCAATTGAGAGCATGACTTTGCCTTTCTGAAAACCTTTCAATCACTTTAAAACTATTGCTCATATCCACAGTTGGCCATATAATATCCTATAAGATCTGGTACCTGCTTATTTCACTATGCTTGTCTCACCACCTCTTAATCTCTGCCCTTCAAAACACAGCATTTTAAAATTTTCATTTCCTCAAATGAGTTCTACTTCTTTTTACCATGGGGAGATCTAATATGCTATTGCTTGCATCTTGGGAGTTTTCTATTCCCTGCATCCCTACCAACTTAATTCCCACTTATCCTTCAGACGTCAACTTATTGTCTCTTCCTTATCAAATCCCAGGGTATGACATGTCCATGCTCAGTAAATACATGAGTGAGTGAGTGAATGAATGAATGAATAAAATTTTTCCCAGAATCCCTCATTTCAATAAAGTCTCCCTATTAATTTATTTCCATGTATTCTACTGTTTTTCTTTTATAATAATAATTATAACAATAATTAATCAAATGTGAAACTGGCTGTTTAATATCTGTATTCCCTGCTAGATTATAAGCCCCTTAAAGGTACAGACTATGTTTGTGTTGTATATTAGTTACTATATTATCACCATGTGTTAATAACTATTTGTTCCATGAAAAAGTACCAATCATAGGATAGATATAAAGCTTTCAAAATAAGGACTGTAATATGATACACAGCCACAATTTGTCAGACCTGGAGAAACTTCAACTCTCCAGCCAATGGAAGAATATCTGCTAAAGTATTTACTTATCTTTAACACAATTTATTATTTCAAAAGATGAACTCTGTAGTGAGAAGAATAGTTCTATGAGTTAAATGATAACACAGAAATCAGGTTGGTAAACTAGAAGCAGTATAAATCATAGATGAGAATGGCCATCAGTAGTGACTTATTTTTAACCCTGACATGCTGAACATCTTTCATATAACAAGATGTTAAATGAGAATGTTTTCTCTTGACTTAAGCCCCATAAGTGAGAATGATAGGTGACACTGTGGTTATCTTACAGACAGATTTACAGGACTGTTTTGAGATCACAGAATGTTTTGTGATCCTTACCCATTAACCTCTATCCCACATACAAGAAAATGCCAGAAACAGGTGGGAGAGTTTCAAAGTCTGTATCTTTTAAAAGAAAATTATTATTATGTGTGTTCTTTCAAGCAAAATGAGAGAGTCTTGGAAACATCCAAAGAGTGAGAGTGCCGGCCTGAAGGAAAGCCTGATATCTGACTCCCTTAGTGGAAACCTGTTAAACTGAAGCAATCTGTAGACCTGCCTCCTGTAGAACCAAAATATACAGGAAGGGTATTCTTGGGAGACATAGAGACATTAATCTCTTTGCCTGGGAGTTAAGGGTAGGGCAGCAAAGATATAAATATATAAATAAATGGATAGATAGATGAAAGAAAGAAAAAGAGAAAGAGAGAAGTGGTGTTAACTAGGAAAGCTAAAGAAATGTGGTTGGCTGGAGCAACTGAAGAAAGAAGAATGGAGAAAAAGAGCCATAATGGGAATAAAGATGCCTTCGTCCATGCCTCTAGAAGCAGTCATGTTGCAGCCATCCTGTGAAGACCTCCATCCCAAGAAGATAGCCTGCTATGACAATATGGCCCCAGGAGAAGAGTATGGGCTTTTCATTTCCCTAGAACAGAACCTGAAAGGAAGTAAAAAATGATCAACTGGAATGTTTACCATCTGTTCCAGGAGTGATTCATGCAGTAGCAAAGCCTCCCTGGGGAGAGTGCTGAACTCATAAAAGCACCCCAAGTAGACAAACAGCATTTGGGCATTTGCCCCAAAAAAGGAGCCAAGGCCATACATCCACGATACTAGCCATGTACAGTCTTTGGTGCCCTTCAGTCCTCCTGTCCTCTGCTCCTAGCCTGGAGTAAATCAGAAAAGGTTTGATGAGTGAGACAAGTTTCAAAACAACAAGGATGGGAAAGAGTATGAGATGAAATCATAGGCCCTTTCCTTATCAAGTTTCTAAGCCTGAAGTTTTGTACTAGATTGACTAATGCTTCCATACCTGAAACACTTAATTTTAATTTGTGAAAGTAGCTAGAAAAGTTATTAGATCTTTTCACTCTAGCATACAGGATTGTAGAAAAAAGCTCTGATTGGGCTGAACTGATGTTACTTTTTGATAACATCTACTCAACACAGACATTGAAATAATATGCTACTGGAGAACTTTGCACTTTACAGACAAGGTGCTGGACAGAATCCAAGAGAGATATAAAATTTTCAGAGGCAAGAGTGGCTAAGATCCTAGCAGAAAGGTCCAACTTCTAGTTTCACTTGTGCAAAATCAACTAGAATCTGTACTCAACAGCCTTGGTACCATATATTTCTCCTCCACAGCAGTCTTAGAAAATTATTTCTGGTACCTAGTCTCTAAAGATAGTGATCTCATAATCCCAGAGAAACTATGGACTATCTAATAACTTTTATTAAGTGTATTTCCTGTCTATATCTAAAGGAGTAGATTCCAATGCTAGCCACTAAGAACTGATAAACACAGAGGGAAATGCAAGTATCATGTATAGATCTGTGCTAGATTTAGGAAGGAATACACATAGACACAATTATATATATAATTTCTAGATCCCAAGACTTAGAAGGGAAAATGATTTAAGAAGATTTAGTGGATCCCTGAAACCAATTTAATAATAACTATCATGGAAATAGAAAGGAAATAATGATGTCAACACTGGAAAAGATCTATGGACATGTGGCTATTATGAGAGATTGACTTGATAAGCAGAATGTAACTTTCCCCTCAAATACAGAAAAATGCTAAATGTGAAAAAATAATTAAAATGTTACATAAATATCTTGAAAGAAGGGAGGGAAGGAAGGAATGTTGGTTATCAGAGTGATTGTCATGATATTGAAGTGCTCGTGTTCAAGTAGCCTCTGTTACTTAATAATGGCCCCAAAGCACAAGAGTAGTAATGCTTGCAAATCAGATATGCCAAAGAGAAGCAATAAAGTGCTTCCTTTCTGTGAAAAGGTAAAAATTCTCCACTTAGGAAAAAAATCAAATTCTGAGTATATTAAGGACTACAGTAAGAACAAATCTTCCATCTTTGAAACTGTGCAGAAGAAAACAGAAATGGGAGTTTGTTTGCATCACACTTTACACCACAAAAGTGATATCATAGTGCATAAGTTCTTAGTTAAGACAGAAAAGGCATTACATTTATGGGTGGAAGAAATATGTATCTATATATAGATATAGATATGTATACACACACACATACACACATACTATATATATATAGTGTTTCAGGCATCCACTGGGGGTCTTAGAACATATGTCCCCCATATAAGGGAGACCACTATATAAGACTGAAAATTTTAGCTGTTATAGCTATCCAAGAATAGAAAGGACTAGGAGTTCTATGTTCATGCAGAAATTATAGAACCAATTACAAAAGATAATATTAAAGAATTTATACATTGGAGTGGAGGCTAACCTGAACTACTTTTAAGCAAATCTACATATGCAAAGAAGAATAAAATTAATGGAGCTAGTTCATGAAAAATGATGGAGTAACCACTGAGTTCTGAGTGTAGGAAGAAAGGTTAAGTAACAACAGTTGCTTTGTAGTTGCTAGAGTTGAAAAAAATGTTGCTAATAAATTGATCAAATCAAGAAGAACTTCTACATCAAGGGGAAAACTGGAGGTTAATATGACATTTTTAGGTTTTAAATGCAATAATTCAATTTGCAAGTATAAAACCAAGTATGTGACTAATAAAAAGACATTATGACCTAAAAAGCTGGTGTAATGCAAATTTTTGTGCTGCTGATTATAATCTGGCTCCACAAGTTAACATTTTTGATGAGTATAATAATTAGAAATGGCAAAACTGGGGTTCAGTGCACTCAGATACTTTGCTTAATGTCAATATACCCAGTAAGACTCATAGCTGCTCTTGGATCTTGTGAGACTAAACCCACTTTGTTTATTATGCAGTAAATGAACAGTTTGATCTGCATCCTAGTTGACCATATACATTTTCATGCAAAGCAGGCCCATTTGTTAGTGAAATAACCTATTACTAATAATAATGCTCAGGGACCACAACAGGTACTTTTTGCCCAGGACTATGAGACTTTGTTCTGTATCCCATTAGGACGATCCAGAAGATAAGGTAGATGCTGATGAGGCAGTTGCATCTGCCATATCTTTCTATTTTTTTTTTTTAATTTTATTGTTGTTGTATTACATCCATCCCCTTTTTGCTCCCCTCTGTCCCCCTCTCCACCTGCCCATTCCCCCCAAAGTCAATCCTACCTTATCTTTCTATTTTGACATCTATCATCCAACCTACTCAAAAGTACCTGGGTATATCACCTTTTATATTTAATGTTCACATACATTTGTTGTTTCTCATTCCAAAAACTGCACCATCCTTTTTCTCTCTTCAAGTGCCTGAAACCCACTTTTGCTTCCCTTGCTTTTTGTGTCATTTGCCACAGTTGTTTTGAAACATTCTTCCTCATCGCCTGCCAGCTGGAACTGTCCTTCAATGTGTAACCCTTCAGATCTCTGCTTCTTGATGAAACACATTGCATGGTATAATTAAAGTGAGTTCTGTTCAGCTGTATGTTGTCTAACATTTTGCTATGTGCCTGAGAGAGCTGCTTATTTTAGTGGTCACAGAATCTCTGGGAATCCGTAGCTCCCAGAGAGGGTCAGTAGGCAGCATGAAGAACAGATGACAGGCTGCAATACCTCCTTCGCATTTCTGTAAAGAGATTTGACATTTACAAAGTACTGCATGTTGCCTTTCCCCACAAATCTCTGAAGACATCATAAAAATAAAGGTTGAATGATTATTCCTTCACATTTGATATGCTTTTAAAAGTGCAAGATAAGCTATTCTTGATTAAATTGAAAGAGGCCTTAGCATTGCAGGTATGGTGGAACCATCTCTAAGAAGAACTGAATGCAGGAACAATACATTTCAGAGAATCCTTTCCTAAAGACTGAAGTGGTGATTCTGAAACTGACAACTGCTATTTGGGAAAGCTTTTTGTGTTTTAAGAATAAATATACCTCTTCTTACAGTACTCAAATTTAGATCTAGTAGAAGCAGGAAGCATTTCAACTACCTAAGAGTTAATTATTCTTGCATTTTCTCTGTTCATGAAAGAAAATTTGAAAGCACTTGAAGTTCATTCTTAAATAACAAGGTAAGTTTACTTTAATAATAGATAACAACTTAAAGATTCTAACAAATTCCCAAAGTTAATTTATACTGGGATCTTTTAATATGCATGTTAAACCCTGTGTGCATTAATAATAAATAACTTATTTATTAATGTTGCTTTATTTTTAATTTTTTTGGTATAAAAACTGATAACTAAAAGAGATATTTTCTCTAATATTTCCTTTAGGCAGGGTTTAGGGAAGTGCATAGGTTAATCATTTTTTTTATAGTTGCTAATTTAAGTGGGGAAAAATTAATCAATAAAAAGTAAAAGGAGCTTTAGTGATTTTAAAGTAAAACCTAAGGACAGTTTAGGTGTGAATCAAGTGCCACATTTCCTTCAGGGTCACATATAAATGATGGAAAAGCTGGCTGAATTTGGTGTTGGGTTTGGTAGAACAGGGTAGAAAGGACTGCCTGTGCCTCAGTGGAAGAAATAGCCATTTCCAAAGAATATTTGTGCACAGTGGATATAGCCACAAAGAGGTTAAAGCGAAGAAGGGTGACTGCTTAACTCTGCTTTCATTCTCCTACTCTCTGCCCCTTTCAGTTTCCCTCCATACAACTGTCAATACAGTTAGAGGCCAGAAAAAGAATGGGAGCACTCTTTCTTTTTTATCACTTTTAAAATTTTTATTGTTGTTCAATTACAGTTGTCCCAATTTTTTCCCAATTACTCTCCCCTGCCCATCCCACCTTTCCACTTCCACAGTCAAATAGCTCTGGATACAAAACCTTAAAAGTAACATTTTCTATTTAAAAGTCATAGTCCCCCAAAATTCATGAAATTTCTAAACTTTCATAAATTGTCATGAATTATACCCTACATATTAAAAGTATGCTAAATAGATAGTTTAGAATAAAATAGCATGAACACCTATATTCTTATCATACAGTTTAAGAAATAGAATGCTACCTGTACTTTAAATGTTTTCTCTATATTGCTCCATGATTCCATTACCTTGCTTTTCTTTTTTAGATTTGTCATGTAAAAATAAAGTATAAGGCTTACTTGTTTATGAGTTGTTAGTAGACTTATGATGTACATATTGTTTTGTGACTTTTTTGAAAGATTTTATTTATTATTTTTAGAGAGCAGGGAAAGGAGAGAGGCAGAGAGGAAGAGAGACATCAATGTATGGTTGCCTTTCACCTGCCTCCAGCCACAGACCTGGCTGGAGACCTGGCTTGCAACCTGGTTATGTGCCTTGGCTGGGGAATTGAACCAGTGACTTTTGGGTTCACAGGCTGGTACCTTAACCACTGTGCCACCAGCCAGGTCTGTTTTGTGACTTTTTTCATGTTTTAATAATTCATAATTGTTGATGCTTCTACTAATTAATTATTTATTTTGAGGGGTGTTGAGTAAGCTGCATTTTATTTTGTATTATTTTAATATATAAGCCATAGTTTATTCATTATATAGTTGGGTTGTCTTCAGGTTTGAACTCATACAAATAATATTAAGATATACTTATATAGTTCTCTTGATGTGCAGATTTCTTATTTTTTCCTTTATTTTTACTGGTGATACCATTGCAAATATCCAAATTTTTCTATTAATGCTATATTAAAATTTATTTATCCATTCTACTGTTAGCAGGTAATTGGAATGTTTTCTGTTTCTAAAATTAAATTATTTTCCCCTATTAATTTTGTATTTCTTTAAAAATGATAAATGTCCCCAAAATTCTCACATAAATTAATTAAATTTTTAACATTTAGTCATATATGTGTGTGCACTCACTCTCTCTTCCTCCAAATAAAAAGTTATGGGATTAAAAAGTCTATACCTGAAAGTAATTTATTGATCAAAGATTTCACCAACAATCTCAATAAATTGTCATGCATTATAAGTCTCTTAATCTAGAAGTTTCTTAGTCTCAATATTGATTTGTCTGATGGTTTTCTCATGACTGTATTTAGGTTAAAATATTTGTAAGAAATGCTACATATGTGATGCTCTGTCCTATCTAATGCATTATATAAATAGGCATTTTTTCAGTTTATCCTATTATCAAGATATTAATTTTGACTATTTGATTAAGATAATGCCCACCAGATTTTTCTACTTTAAAAGTACCTTCCTACTTCACAATTAACACCTAATGTGAGGTAATAGTTGAAACTCTGTAAATATCTCATTCCCAGCATTTTACCCAATGGTTTTGGCATCCATCAGTGATTCTTACTTTATTCAGTCACTACCATGCATTTTGTAAAATGGTGACATTTAAATTTCCATCAGGGCGAACCAAGATGGCAGAGTAATAAGTAGAGCTACACCAATCTCCTCCCAGGACCAATCTGGAATTACAACTTATTGAATAAAAATCATCTGGAACAACAAACAGAACACCAGCTGTTTGAGAGAGAAACCTTATAACCATGGACAGAAGAGGCTGCTTCATCCCAATGTGACTTGTAGGAAGTGCAGAGATGTGAGAGGTGGGACTCCCACTGGTGACAGCTGAAGGGATTGGAGCTGGGAGTTCCACCTGAGAAGGGTGGGCTCTAAACTCCCAGATAGGCTTCCTAGCCAACAGCAACAAAGCTTGAGAGTAAAACAGTACTCAGATATGAAAGGCAAAAAACTGTCAGGTTTAGCCAATTTGAAAGAGAGATGGAGTTCTTATAGGGACAAAGCATGAAAATACATTGGCACCCTGGTCTCTAGCAGAGGAAGGGCAGAGTGGGCTAGAGGTAGTTAAGGAGTGTTTGGGGTGGTGGCTTCGAGGAAAATGAGGAAACAACCCACAAAGTCCCAGTACTGACTCATGCCCCATACAGCAAGCAGGCCACTCTTCTCCAAGTGGCAGCAGCCTGAAATGAGGGGATAGCCCTGCCCACAGGAATTAATCAACCTTGCCCAGTGGTGACTAAATCTGGTGGCTGATTACAGTTTAATTGTATTAAAAACTGAATTAATCTGCCCTACTCAGTGTATTTAAATCAGACCCTTGATTACAGATTGATTGGATTACAACTGAATTAATCTGTCCAGCTCGGTGGTGCCTATACCTGACAGCTGATAACAGATTAATTGGATTTAAAAACTGTAGGACACAGTCCAAGACAGTGGATCTCTCTCATAGGCTCCCACAGGCTGACTAGGTCCAGACTGGAACATGAGCTGACATCACTAGGGGTGGATCTATGAAGTAAAGAAAGTGCACCTCTACACCATGGAAGCTCACACCACAAAGTCAGGAAGTCAAAACAGACCAAACTAAGAAGCAAAAACAAACAATAAGAGTCCCCTAAAATAAGGAGAAAAAGTAACAAGTCCCTATCTAAAAGAATGGGGGAATCCCCAGAAAGAGTGCAAAATGAAATAGAGGCAAGCACATTATCAGACATGGGACTCAAAACAATGATGATAGAGCTTCTCTATGAGTTCAATGAAGCTCAATGAGTTCAAAGAAAACTATAAGTAACTCCAGGGGAAGTGTGAAGAGCTACAAGGGAACGACAAAGAACTTCAGGGAAGCTACAAGGAACTTACTGAGAGCTACATCAGCATTAAAAAGGACATAGAAACTATTGATAAGAGCCAGGAGGAAATGAAGAAAACAATTTCTGAATTCAAAAATTGTTGAAGGAATTAAAAGCAGACTAGAGAAAGCCGAGGATTAGATTGGTGAACTGGAATACAACATAGAAAAAAAAAAATCCCAGATAGTGCAACAAAATGAGAAAAGACTGAAAAAGAATAAAGAGGTTTTAAGAGAGCTGCAGGACAACATGTAATGTAATCCCATATCTCAGGGATACCAGAAGGAAAAGAATGGATAGAAAACCTGTTTGAAAAAGGAATGACAGAAAAGTTCCCTAACTTGAGGAGAGAAAAAGTCACACAAGCTCAGGAAGCACAGAGCATCCCAATGAAAATGAACACAAACAGGCTCAGTCTAATAAAACATCATAATTAAAATGGCAAATTTCAAAGACAAAGAAAGAATCCTAAAAGCAGCAAGAGGGAAATAGCTAATAATATACAAGGTGGGAGGGGTGGCTGATAAGGTTATCAGCTGATTTTTACACAGAAGTACTACAAGCCAGAAGAGAATGGCAAAAAATATTCCAAGCAATGTAAAATAAAAGGCCTACAATCAAGACTACACTACACAGCAAGGTTCCCCTTTAAAATGGAAGGTGAAATAGTTTTCTAGCCAAAAGAAGGGTAGAAGAATACATCTCCACCAAACCAGCATTGCAAGAGATGCTAAAGGGTCTGTTTTAAAAATATGAAGAAACAGCCCTGGCTGGTGGCACAGTGGATAGGGCACCAACCTGCGAACCCAAAAGTCGCTGGTTTGATTCCCCAGTCAGGGCACATAACCAGGTTGCAAGCCAGGTTTCCAGCCAGATCCATGGCTGGGGGCAGGTGAAAGGCAACCATACATTGATGTCTGTCTCTCTCCCTACCTCTCTGCCTCTCTCCCTACCCTTCTCTCTAAAAATAACAAATAAAATCTTAAAAAAGAAAAAAGGATGATGAAACAGAGAGACAAGAGAGGAACATGGGTACAAAAGGAAGAAATGACAATGAATAAATACCTATTAATAATAACCTTAAATGTAACTGTATTAAATTCACCAATCAAAAGACATAGGGTAGCTGATTGTATAAGAACCAACTTTAACTTATGAATGTTTTCAAATAATTTTTATGAGATTTTACTAAATAACATATAGTTTTGTATTTTTGTTGTATCTGCATTACTGCAGGTTAACTTTTCTTAGATTGGAATTATTTTCTAAGTTGGGAAAATCAAATTATTTGCAATAACTGTTAGAAAAATCTAATGCAGTTAAGGAAAACATGAAGTAAGAAAATGTGGCCCTGGCCCTAGCTGGTAGCACAGTGGATAAGGTGCCAAACCTGCGAACCCAAAGGTCGCAGGTTCGATTCCCCAGCCAGGGCGCATAACCAGGTTGCAAACCAGGTCTCCAGTCAGGTCTGTGGCTGGAGGCAGGTGAAACACAACCATACAATGATGTCTCTCTCCCTCTCTGCCTCTCTCCCTTCCCTTCTTTCTAAAAACAATGAAATAAAATCTTTAAAAAAATTTTTTTAAATTAAAAAAAAAAAAGAAAATGTGAAAGTATATTACATAGAATACATGATATCTTTCTTATTCACTGTTATAAAATGTATGCTTGTTGTGGGTATATAATATATAGATTTTATTAGCAATCTATGTTTTAAATATCAACCAACTGGTAATTGGTGTGTTGAGAAATTAGTTGATCTTTAGATTATAAAAGATGCTGAGGGTGAAGACTAATTTTGGATGGAAGTTACCAACTGCTAAACTATATAATTCATGTAATAGGCAATATATATTCTTATATTAATAATTAAATGAAATATTATGATTACTTTTAAATAGATGATGAAGACAGACATTTTTAGCAATGAAGGCCCCCAAACTGGGGGTGCTTGGGAAATGTATTAATGCTATAGTAAACTTCATTATTCAAATGTAAACATACCTAATCTCTACCTCAACAGACTTTAAGTAAATAGTTCAGTGGTTAGTTTAGGACCACATAGAGAGCTAAACATAAGCTCAAAAAATAGCTAGACTACTATTCTACAAAATTATTTAAATCCTAGGGTTTTGTTCTTTTCTTTATTTTACCTCAACTTAGTAGACATCATAATTCCTACTCTGTGGGAATCAGCTGAGCACTGTAAGTGCCATTAGTTTTGAAGGCTTCAACTAGTAAAATACATTAAAGGATAAACAGAGGGAATTGAAAGAAATAAGACCTCTGCATGGCAAATAAATAAATAAATAAATAAATAAATAAATAAAGCTACCATATAAGATAGAAAACTCCCAAAAGAATAAGTTGTAGTTACAGTAACTTAAAATAAAGTTGAGTTGTATTATTGGAGGGGGGTGGGATCTGACTCAGAAATCAAATTCATTTTTTACTATGGGTTTGGTACTGTCTGTAGGACAGCTTTCACAAAAGTGAGTTCTGTGATACACTGTTTCTGTGATTTATTTCACAAACTTGTATTTCAGAGTAAAATAACTTTAAAAGAAAAAGAGAAATGCTAAATTTACTACAACATATCTAAAATATTATCATTTAACATGTTATAATTATGTTATTGACATATTTTAAATTTTTTATATTAACTCTTCAAAATCCAGTACGTACTTACAGTATATTGCAATTTGAGCTAGCCACATTTTAAGTGGCTATTATATTAAACACTGCAGAATTAAAGAATAAAAAAGACTAACTCTTTTGGGAATGAAAATAGAAAGTATTATTTTATTTATTTATTTTTAGCTCCAGAGAAGTCTGCCTATAACCAAGCAAGTGTAGGTAGGACCTGGGAAAGATAATTCTGAGATGAGAATTTTTAGGGACAAGAAATAAAAGAAACTAGACCAAAACATCTCTAATAGAAATTTTTCGAAGGCAGTTATTTAGATCATGTTATTAGACACTATCACGAACATAGAAATATTTTTTCTAGTGTAACATATGTAAAAATATGTATGTGTGTAAATGTACTTGTGCATATGTTTGGTAATATTTCTATTGATATTGCTTTAAAAAGTAGGTTTTTAAATAAATGAATTAAAATAAGCATTTTGAAATAATGAAAAGAAAACTTTGTATTAATATGATTTGAGAGGCTGACAGAAGGCATTAAATAGTGATTTGTCTAGGTGTGAAATAAAAAGAAAAGAAGTACACATTGATAGTTACAGAATAGACAGGGGAATATTAAGAATAATAAAGGAAATCAAGAAGCCAAAGAACTTATATGCATTGCCAGAGGGAATGGAGGATATAGGGGGTGGCAAAAAGGGAACAACTGGGACAACTATAATAGCAAAATCAATAAAATATATTTTAAAATTTAAAAAATAAATTTCCATCATCATTTCTGCATTTAGTAGTTGGCATTCTTCTGTAAAAAACAAAAAGTTTCCTTTTCTACCCCACCCCTTCTAAAGTGTTTTAGTTGTCTAATATTCACATGTTAATCATGAAAACACTGCCATAACTATCAAAATTTTCTACAAAGTAGATTCACAGGCAATAATAGACAAAAAATGTCAAAGGCAGAGTAGGATTTTTCTTAAAAGATAAAAAAGTACCCCTGGCTGGTAGCATAGTGGATAAGGCACTGGCCTGTGAACCCAAAGGTCATTGGTTCGATTGCCCAGCCAGGACACACAACCAGGTTGCATGCCAGGTCTCCAGCCAGGTCTGTAGCTGGAGGCAGGTGAAAGGCAACCATACATTGATGTGTCTCCCTCTCTCCCTTCCCCTCTCTCTGGAAATAATAAATAAAATCTGAAAAAAAGGTAAAAGTAAATTCACTGGGAATATTTAATAATTATAAAGGTGTGTGCACTTAATAACATAGTCTCAACATATATTAATATAATGGCAAAATGCATAGAACTGAAAGAAGAAATTAGAGAAATGAACACTCACTGTAGATAGCCAATAGAACAATCTGACAAAATATCAGTGAAGATAGAGAAGAGCTGGTCACGCTGCAACAAATTTCATCTAATTAAACCAACTAACTCTAATTTGATCTAATATGCTGATCAACTATAAAATATACATTGCTTTGAAATGCACTTAAAATGGTAAGCAAAATGGGACAATACACAGAGCAATAACTCTCAAACCTCAAAAAATATCAATAAATGTCAAAGGACTGAAATCATACAACTTGTATTATCTGATCACAATGGGATTAAATTATATTCAAAGTTTTAAAAATCTCTTTTAAATACCAATTAGCCTAATAAAATTATATATTAAAATACTAAGAAAGGCTGGAAATCAATGATACATACCCACCTAAAGAAGTTTTAAAAATAGCAAAACATTCTACATAAGTCTGAATATAAAAAATAAGGAAAATAACTGCAATTCGGGAGCTAGAAATCAAAGAGAAGCAGCAAAGTTTAATGTTTATAGTTTTAAATGATTATTAACATTTATATAACTGTAGCAATACAAAAAAGTGCACAAATGGCTAATACAGGGGATGAAAACAGGGTGACCACAAAAACTGCTTTGGATACTAAAAGATAAGAGGGAATTTGAATAACTTTATACCAAAATATGTGAAAATATGTATGAAATGGACAAATTTTTTAAAAGATTTTATTTATTATTTCCAGGGAGAGGGGAAGGGAGAGAGGCAGAGAGGGAGAGAAACATCAATGTATGGTTGCCTTTCATTTGCCTCCATCTACAGACCTGGCTACAGACCTGGCTTGCAACCTGGTTATGTACCCTGGCTGGGGAATTGAACCAGTGACCTTTGGGTTTGCAGGTTGGCGCCTATCCACTGAGCCACCAGCCAGGGTTGGACAAAAATTTTATAAGTACAAATGATTAAACTTAAACACTGATAAAATAAGAATGTGTGTGTGTGTGTGTGTGTGTGTGTGTGTGTTCGTATATATGATTTTTTGGAGATTGCTCTCATAAAAAGAGGAGTGAAAAAACTAAGACTAGGAAAAGAACTATGTAAAACTATGGTCTCAGTTGAGACATACTCCAATTTGATCTGATAGAGAAGTTCTGGCACAGATACTACACCATATAGTCTCTCCCTGAGCTAAAGGGATTGACCTTTGTACTTGTGTCAGTTATTGGCCAATGTCTGTCCCAAAAAGAATGGAGTTGCAATGTACTTACTTTATCAGGCAAGGTGGCCTGTATTAAGCTGAGAGTAATCTTCTGGCAGTTATAAGTACTGACCAGTCAATCACAGCAGGTGAAAAATGGGTACCTCAGACAATAAAAGGGATCAGGGTAGAGCATCAACTCATCTACCATGGTCAACCCCTTGCACTATTTGGATTCACTTGTTCATCACAATAAGCTCACCCTATACAGTAGAGTCAAAGCTTCTTCAGGATTCTAATTGGTGACAATTTCTGGAAATATTACAAGAGGAGAATTAAGAGGACAAATCACAGTTCTGCTGCCATAGTTGCTCCTGATTTCATAATTTATAATCTTCATCTCCCTCTTCTGCAGCCCATTCTAGGTTTCCCTGAAATTTGGCTACCATTTCTGCTGATCCAGATGGCTTGACTGTGTAGACTGATCTAGCTTAGTGAGACCTCAAGGGAATTGGCAGTCTCTGGAGCCATGTTTAGCTGTCAAAACTGGAGGACCTACTATTGCTCTCTAAAGAGCAGATGCCAAAGATGCTGATAAACCACCCACAATGCTAAGAACAGCTATCACCAAGAAAAAAATTATTGAGATGAAAATGTCCATATTGCTGAGATTTAGAAACTCCACCTTTGAAAATTTAGTAAATATTTTTATGGGTTTGGGGAGGTTTAAGTTTTTCTATTTTTGCAATGTGCTAGAACCTTGTGCTTCTTGTATACAGACAATGTTGGAAACATTCACCCTGGACTAGCCTCCCAAAATTCCCCTTTACTTCAAGTAGAGTCCCACAGGAGAATACATCAGAAGAATTAGTTTGAGAAATGGCATTTCTACTTACTAACCCTGTGTTTTTAGACAAGTCTCTTCAACTCTGGGCTTTGATTTTCTCATTTATAAAATAAGGTAATTATCTGATCTTTACATGGTCCTTTCAGTTCTGCCCTTAAGTTCTTGTGGCTAAATACTTGTTGGGGAAAGGAGAGTAACATGGAAAAATCTGAATCATTTCTTTGTCTCCTAGCCTGGACGTATTTATCAGCTCCATTTATAAAAGACAACTGCACAGGAGATCAAGTAATAATGAGCTTTGCGGGAGGAGAAGGCATAACCCTGATAAACTGGAAGTCAGCTGGACAGGAAAATTATGAAGAGAGGGGCAAGCAATGAATGTGAAGGCAGGAAGGAGCAGAAGTCAACCCACAAATAACCTAGGGCTCGTCTGATATCCACTACAACCACAACCATAAATGTTTGCATAGACTTTTCTCAATATTCAATACTTTAACCCTTACAGCAGGCTCATAAGGTAGAAAGGCCTGCCTTAATTGTATCCCCATGTTACCCGTGAAGATCCTGAACCTAATGAAGACAAGTGGATGCTTAAGTTCACGTGTTGTGTTAAGAGGCAGAGTGGTCAGGGCTTAAATTCACATCTGCTGCTGCTAAATTCTTCAGACTATCCCGAAAAAAAAAAAAAAAAAAAAAAAATGGACTCAGTATGGAAACTGGTTTGAATAGAATTCTGGCCTTTTCCAGCTATGTAAGAGCTTTTATCAAATTATTTGATTTCAATGCTGGGGGAGGTTTTTCCATCTTCCCTGCACTCATTAATTACATCCCCCTGAGATTGAAAGGGGTGACTCACTTTCAGCATTTCTGAAAAATATATTAATAAAGCCTTGCCAAAACACAAATATTAGTTCTGCCACATTATTCTTCGGGTCCATAGGCCATATCTCAGAAACCTAAGAGAATAATGCTTATAAATTAACTCTGGCTGTGAAAGGTTTTGAAAGAATTATGTTCTCATAAAAGCCTTAAAAAGCATGGGTTCTATGTCAGTATGTTTGGATGACCCTTCCTGTGTACTAATTATCAGTTTTCTTAAAGTTGTTTTGTACTGGATTTTACCAAATAGCAGCTAAAAGATTCTTGGAATATATCTTGGTTTTCTATCTGCAAAACCCTGTAACATATTTAGAGCTAATATAAATATTATGGTTTTAAATTCACCAAAACTAAGTAAGAGATTTGGAGATATAAGAGTTCTATCTTGTTTAATTGGAGGTATTATATATGACAACCTGATGTCTCAGCTGTAAAGCCAAACAAGCCTGTGTTTGAATTTCCTATCAGATTCTACCACTAATTCTAGCCACATGTGTAACCCACCTTTCCAGGTAGGCTTGGACTTCTTTTGAATTTACAGCATTTCACCTAATGACATGCCATGCATTTTTACTTACTGCTCATGACTTGTCCAATGACAAAGAATGAGCCTGTAGAGGGAGCTTTTGCAGCAAAACTCATTCATGTAGAGCTGCACAATGTGGGGGAATTACCTCCAGGATAGCGTTCAGCTCAATCAATCTGGGATGAGAGTCAATGACTCAATACTCTTCATTGTCAGTCCTTAGAGTCACAATTCTCTGAGGCTCTTTATATGACTTCAGAATATCCTAGCAAAGCAATCAACTCAATAAGGCTCTCTTGCATTGACTTTTTGCCCTTCCCTATTAAACTCTATGCAGTTTCTGGCTTCTACTTCCTGAAATCCTTTCCATATAAACTACCTCCCCATAAGTGTTTAAGACTTTACTATTTTTGTGGGAATAGGGGTTAGAGGAAGTGGGTAGATGATTAGAACCCAGGCTAAGACGATTAATACTAGAAGTAGCCCTACAGATTAGAACTCCAGGATGAGATTCCTGATCTGAGTCACTCAACAATTGCTGGAGACCAGTGGAGTGGGATAATACCAGGCATGCTGTAACACCACAGTCAGAAATACTGTCACCTATGGTATGCTGGAATGATATATAGGAGGAGAGTGAAATCTGGGGTAATGTGTACCATCAAACAGAATAGGTGGCAGAGGTAATTATAAGGCAGGATTCTCCTGGCTGCATTGGAAACACTGAAAAAAGAAAAGGATTGGTGTGGTAACCCAACAACTAACTTAGAGCAAGCTATGAAAGCCATAAAGGCCTTCATAGAAGAGTAAAGTAAACCTCCTTTCCAGCAGCCACAGAGAAGCTTGTTTTGAAGATCAGACCCCTAATTTATTTAAAAGTGAGACTTCAAGAAGACTAATGTTCAGGCTCATGTAACATGACTCGTATACCAAAAGAGTCCTGATTGAAAGGTGATGTGACCCTTATACCAGGTATGGGAATATTTGGGTGGACAAGTCTAAGGTTACACACCCAAATTTTCCTAAACCCTCAAGGCCAGCAGAAACCCTCTGTTGCCTGAAGACCACACAAAGAACTTGTTAAGGCAGGTGCTTTGTAAGGTCACCTTTGCATTCCTCAAAATTAAGCACATCTCTACTCATGTCCACAAGTAAGTAACCAGAATCAAATCACCAAAACCTAAGCAAGGAAACAGTTTCTTGCTCCAGCAGGTAATAGTTCACTCACAAAAAGAATTATAGATTTTAGCTAATAATGTAAAATGAATCATGAGAACTTTCCTTTGATCAAGAAGCAGAATAAAGCCCTGGCTGGTGGCTCAGTGGATAAGGTGCCGGCCTGCGAACCCAAAGGTCGCTGGTTCGATTCCCAGCCAGGGCACATAACCAGGTTGCAAGCCAGGTCTCCAGCCAGGTCTGTAGCTGGAGGCAGGTGAAAGGCAACCATACATTGACGTCTCTCTCCCTCTCTGCCTCTCTCCCTTCCCCCTCTCTCCCTTCCCACTCTCTCTGGAAATAATAAAAAATCTTAAAAAAAAAAAAAAAAAAAAAAAAGAAGCAGAATATAAGACTGGATAATAAGAAGTTATTCACACGGATTCACTTTCCATGACATAGATTTAATATTCTAGCCTGAATGCTTAGTATGCTGCTAGAGTGTTCCTTAATTCTCTGATATACTCACAGTCTCTAATATTTGAAGTCAGATATGAGAATTGTGAAAGTTTTAATCATCTTCATTAAGGTATAATTTACATACAATAAGGGTACACATTGTAAGTATAGTTCAAGGAGTTTCGATAAATGCAGATACCATATCCACCCTAATCAATATAAAAATATTTTCATGACTACAAAATTTCTCTTTGACCTTTGCAGTAAATGATCCCTACTCTGCACTCAGGCAACCATGAATCTGACATTTATCTCTATAAATCAGTTTTCCTTATTTAAGAACATCACATGAACAAAATCACATTGTATGTATTCTCATGTATGTTTTTCTTTTTTCATTCAACTTAGTACCTTGTGTTTCAAACATGACATTAAATGCAATAGTAACTCATGCTTTATTATTACTATCTTACTTTTCAAATTTATCACAATTTGTTTATATAGTTACCTGCTGATAAACATTTATGTTGTTTCTAGTTCTGAGCTAACTTGAACAAACTCCTAACAACATTACTGTCAAGTCTTTATGTGGAACTATATTTTAATTTCTATTGGGTATAATCCTTAGGCATGGAATCACTGAGTTATATAGAAATAGGTACATAGCTTTCTAAAAAATCTTTAAATTTTATGTTTCAATCACAGTTTATACTGAATATTATTTTGTATTAGTTTCAGATATATAGCATAGTGGTTAGACTACCGCATATTTTACAAAGTGTGCCCCTGATATTTCTAACACCTGCTGGCATGACACATAGGTATTATACCACATTTTTGATAGATTACCTATATTGTATTTTACAGTCCTGTGACTAAACTATAACTACTCATTTTTACTTCTTAATCATCCAGTCCTCCAACTTCCTTCCCCTCTGGCAACCATCAATCTGTACTCTGTGTTTATGAGTCTTTCTTTTTGTTTGTTTGTGTTGTTCTTTAGATTCCACATATAAGTTAAATCATGGTATTTGTATTTTTCTGACTCACTTATTTCATTTAACATAATACCTTTTAGGTTCATTCATGCAGTCACAGATGGTAAGATTTCATTCTTTTTATGGCTGGGTAGTATTTCATTGCATAAATGTACCACAGCTTTTTTTAATCCTCTCATCTATTGATGGGCACTTGAGCTGCTTCATATCTTGGCTTTTGTAAATAACACTGTAATAAGCATAGGGTGCATATATTCTTTTGAGTTAGTGTTTTGGGTTTCTTTGGACAAATATCCAAAAGTGAAATCTCTGAGTCATAATACAGTTCAACTTAGAATTTTTTGAGGAATGAACATTCCATTTTCCATAATGCCTGCATTCCCACCAACAGTGCACAAGAATTCCATTTTCTTTATTGCCTCACCAGTATTTGTTGTTTGTTAATTAATTGATTATAGCCATTCTGACAGGTGTGAGACGAAACTCCTTGTGGTTTTAATTTGAGTTTTTCTGACAATTAGTGATGTTTAGCATCTTTTCATATGTCTATTGGCCAGCTGTACACCCTCTTAGGAGAAGGGCCTATCAGGTCCTCTGCCCGTTTTTTAAATTGAATTGTTTCCTTAATGTTGAAGTATATGACTTCTTTATAAATATTGGGTATCAACCCCTTATCAAATAGCTGTATCCCTAGTGAATATGTTCTCCCATTCAATAGGATTCCTTTTTATTTTATTAATGGCTTCCTTTGCTATGCAAAACCTTTTAGTTTAATGTAGCCCATTTTATTATTAGTTTGGTTTGTTTCCATTGCCCAAGGAGATATATCAGAAAAAAATATTGCTAAGAAAAATTGCAAAGATTTTGCTGCCCATGTTTTCTTCTAAGTGTTTTATGGTTTCAAGTCTTATATTTAATCTTTGATTCGTTTTAAATTTATTCTTGTATGTGGTATAAGAAGCTTGTCTGATTTCTTATTTTTGCATATATCTGTCCAATTTTCCCAGTCCCATTTAGTGAATATACTGTGTTTACCCCATTGTATGCTCTTGTCTCCTTTATCAAATATTAATTGCTCATATAGACATGAGTTTATCTCTTGAGTCTCTATTCTTTCATTGATTTATATGTCTCTTTTTATGACAATGATGGTATGATTACTATAGTTTTGTAGTATAGTTTGATATTGGGTATTATGATATCTCCAACTTTGTTTTTCTTTCTTAAAATTACTGTGGCAGCCCTGGCTGGTGGCTCAGTGGATAGGTGCCAGCCTGCGAACCCAAAGGTCACTGGTTTGATTCCCCAGCCACGTTGCAAGCCAGGTCTCCAGCCAGTTATGTAGCTGGAGGCAGGTGAAAGGCAACCATACATTGATGTTTCTCTCCCTCTCTGCCCCTCTCCCTTCCCCTCTCTCTGGAAATAATTAATAAAATCTTTTTAAAAAATTACTGTGGCTATTTGGGGTATTTTGTAGTTCCATATAAAGTTTTCAATTATTTGTTCTAGTTCTGTGAAGTACACCATTGGTATTTTTATAGGTATTATGTTGATTGTATAAGTTGTTTTGGGTAGTATGGGAATTTTATTGATATTCCTATCTATGAGCATGGTATATACTTCAATTTATTTCTACCTTCTTTAATTTTTTTCTTCAGTATCTTATAATTTTTTGAGGACAAGTTTTTTACCTTCTTGTTTGAATTTATTCCTAGGTATTTATTGAAGCAATTGTAAAGGAATAGCTTTCTTACTTTACCATTCTTGTAGTTCATTGTTAGTATATAAAATGTAACATTTCTGAATATTAATTTGTATCCAGCTACTTCACTGATCTTCTTTAACATTTTTAATAGTTTTAGGGTAGAAACTTAAGGATTCTCTATATAGTAATATAGGTATAGTTATTTTTCATAAGAAACTCTATTTTCCAAAGCAGTTATATCATTTTATTTTACATTCCCACCAAGAATTTATGAGCATTCCAATTGCTCCTCATTCTCACCAATTTGGTATAGTTAGTATTTTTTATTTTAATTTTTTTAAAGATTTTATTTTATTATTTTTAGAAAGAGGGGAAGAGAGAGAGGCAGAGAGGGCAAGAGATATCAATGTATGGTTGCTTTTCACCTGCCTCCAGCCACAGACCTGACTGGAGACCTGGCTTGCAACCTAGTTATGTTGCCCTGGCTGGGAATCAAACCTGCGACCTTTGAGTTCGCAGGCCGGCACCTTATCCACTGTGCTACCAGCTAGGGCTTTATTTTAATTTTTAAGTTCTTAATTTCAACTAGTCTAATGGTTGTGATATCATATCTTTATATGGTTTTAATTTGCATTTCCCTAATAGATCCTCTGGAAGGTTGGACATTTTTTATGTTCTTATTGGCCATTTGTACATGTTAATTTTTCAGATCTAACCTAATACTTTACCCATTCTTAAAATTGTCTTAGTTATCTTTATATAAATTAAAGAGTTTTGGGGTTTTACTACAGTGGAGCTAAGCTAATTCTACACTGAAGTTTAATTTTTGTTCCTAAAGAAACAAATGATATCTATAGATTCTCAAGTATATGTCCAGATTAGTAATGATGTATTAACGAGGTTTTTCCACTCTGGGTGAGCTGGAATTCTATAGAACAGAAGAGATCATAGATCAAATTTAAGCAGTTTATTGTTTTATTTTTTATTTTTTCAATTAGTTTATATTCAATATTATTTTGTATTGTTACTGAACAGCAATTGGAGTCCCACTGCCACCCCAACCCTTTAGGCAAAATTCTGGAAGCAAAGGTTTAGTGATAAAGGAAAGGAGTCTTTATTCAAAAGTAGTCACTTGAGCCTATCAAATCACAGCTTTGAATTACTTGATTTGAATTACTTAAGCCCATCAATCAATGTTAAACTCTAACATCTGGGTTCTCCTATCTTTTCCCCTGTTAGTTTCTGTAGGGTTGGTTTATAAACTAAAACAATATAAGATACAAAAGCTACACAATTCCAGAAGAATGGCAGACTTCTGCATCAGAGCCTGTTCCCTCTAGAACACCCAAAGAATAAACCTGCCACCCTCTGCCAGGCCAGCCTGGCCCTAGGCTGTGACTGGAGTGCCTTCCCATCCAAAATACCATCTGTTGGGAAAAGCAGGGACGTGCTGCAGCAGAATCATCCAGTCATCCTTAAGGAAGAAAAGCCTGAGAGCCTGAGCCAGACCCTGAAAAACCCTTGAGCCCATGAGCCAAAGAGTACAGCACAATGGTTAGACAATCATATACTACACATGGTGAGAATCAAGGGGAGAGAAGTGGGCTAAATTAACATTTTTAGGATAGGTTTCATGTGAATAAAAGGACCATATGACCTGAGTCCTGGGTTATTCATTCCCTACCTCTTAACCCCTCAGCTATATCAGACTTCTTGATTCTTGGTGTCACTATAACATCCAGAGTTGAAGCTAGAGCTAGGGGATTTATAGACAGAGTCTTTGGTCAGTGATTGATGCTTGGTCTATCAGAAATGTGCAGGGACAAGAACACCTGGCCATAGCAGGAAGTTGCAAATTAGCCTTTTGAAAAACCACAGGTTTTATTTCCATTTCTTCCATAGAGTACACATGATGCTATCAGTTCAAAGGAGGCTCTTTCTATTGCTGTTTATCTACAAGTAGTGCTCTATTTGTTCCATCATCTTGGCTATTTATTCTATGTTTGGCATGTCTTACAAGTTACTAACTCATTTACAGTCTATATTTAACATGTCTCATAAATTCTGCCTATGCTTCATAAGCTCCTTATTTACTCATTAGCTATATTTAACATATCCTAGGAGCTTTACTTATGTATCATAAGCTCCCAATTTACTTACTATCTATATTAAGCAATTATAAATTTCATCATGTCATTATCTTTTTCTGTACAGCATATTGAATATTCTCCAATAATCCTCATATTTTTATCTGTGCATGTGCACCTCAATCCTTAGCAAAGCACTCACTAAGTTTCTACATCCAACCCAAAGCCAACTGATTAAAGAAAGTTCCTGGAGCTCTGGCTGGTGGCACAGTGGGTAAGGCACCAGCCTGCAAACCCAAAGGTTGCTGGTTCGATTCCCTAGCCAGGGCACATAATCAGGTTGCAAGCCAGGTCTTTAGCCAGGTCCATAGCTGGAGGCAGGTAAAAGGCAACCATATATTGATGTCTCTCTCCCTCTCTCCTTTACCCTCTCTCTAAAAATAATAAAATCTTAAAAAAAGAAAAAGAAAGTCCCTGGAATGCTACTCAGATACACATGATACATATTCACCGAATTCTTCCCCTAAAAGTACTTATGGTTATTTACCAGAATACATGTGTATTATGGTAAGGCATACACCCTAAACACTTTGAGAGCTTTTATAAACAGGTCCGAGCTAACATTAATACAAGGGGACCAAAATACTAATAAGGAAGGTTAGTGAAGAACAGGTGATTTATAGTGTGTGACAATGGATTCAAACTAATCTTGCCCATTACCTGGAAGTAGATAGAGTAATAGAATAATGGAATAGGCTATCTGAAGGCTGAGTTAAGGTATCATCTCAGAGTTAATACCTTGAAGGTAGTACATAAAGTAAATCAATAACCATTATATGGTGACTCATTCTCCAAAATCTAGAATAAATACTTGGGCCTGAAAATCAAAGGGTGGAAGGCTGGCACTTATCATCATCATTTTCAATGATCCCTTTGAGAAATGTACATGTTTCATTCCTAAAACAGTAGGGTCTGATGGGTGAAAGATCCTGGTTTTCAAAAGGGAAGCAAATCTACAGAGGGTCACAATGGGGGTTCCACTAATCAAATGTTGAAGTAGTATCTGGTGTCAGGGGCTAGAGGTAAAGAAAAAAGTTACTATAGTTATGAAAAATTGATCCTGATTATCACAGGGAGCAAAGGTTGTTTCTCCATAATAGAAACACAGAAAAATATGTTTGGAACAAAAAATGCATCAGGAAAATTTGGGGTGCTTCAGGTCTTACAATAATGGTGAAAACACAATTGTAGCAAACACAGCCCAACAAGGCTCAGGCCACTAAGGGATAAAGATCTGTGTCACTCTACAAGGCAAGCAACCTAGGCTAGCTGCAGTGCTAACTGAAGATAGAGACAACAAAAAGTGATGGAGAAAGAAAAAGATAAATATCAACTATGGCCACTGAACCAGTAGCAAGTAACTTGTTCCACTAACCATTGACTGTTGTATTATTTAAAATTAGTTTTGTGGTATAATTGACATGTAACATTATATGTGTCATAGGTGAATGTTAAGTCTTTTGCAAACTGCCATTAGTCACTACCTTGGAAAAGTGATAATTTAGGTTTTTATATAAGGCAAAGTTCAAGTATGAACTACATATATTAAATATGTCCTATGTCTGGCTTCATTCCCTCTCAGCCTCATCTCTTGATTCCAATGCTGGCTTGATAAAAAAAGAAAAAAAAAATCTCTGTGGCCTTTGACTTGTTCTTCTACTATTCTTTTTGACCTGGGCCTTCTCCAATATTAAAGCATGGGAATTCAATTAGCACTCAGTAGCTTGATGCTTGTGCCATGTAGGTGTGTGCGTGTGCGTGCACGTGTGTGTGTGCGTGTGTGTGTGTCTGCGTTGTGATGGATGTTAAAGGTCCCAGGGTACACTCAACGCAGAATGATGGAAGCCAGTATGTAAATCTGTCAATCCTTTGGTAGATAATGTTGAGCCTTATTTCACTGCATACTTCTTAGGATGTTCTAATAGGATACAGCTTCACCATGGCAGTGACTTGATATCAGACCCTTAAATTGATTCTTCATCATTCCCAGGTTTATCCTATCCAGTCCTTCATTATTGATCCTTAAAAATCATCCCCTTAAAATCTGCTTTACCTAAAGGAAGAAACTAGACTAAGACAAATACCATTTTTATAACGGTCTCACTGTGTGATGGTGAGAAAAAAGCGTAACTTCTCTTTGTTTGGTTGTTTTTTATATCAATATACAATAGCAATATTAATGTTATTTTTTTCATTTAATAGTTATGAGGAGTAAGTGACAACGTATAATGACTAGCACAAAGTACAAAATAAATACCAACTATTTTATTATTGTTATTATTGTTAATAAGCTTTTCCTAAAAAAAAAAAAATTGGCATCTTATAAATCACTTAGGAAAAATTCAGTGATAAAATAAAAATGTATGATTTAAAAATAAGATCAAGACATACCACAATTTTTCCTTTAATATATAAAGACTCAAGAAATTCTAGGGTCACTAATTAAGTCATACTGTCTACATACATTTTTAAGTGACCTAAAGTTGAGTTCCTAACAGACTTAACTCTTTTTTAAGCCTTTGAAACTTTTCATCATGAATAATGATATAAACAACATCAACCTACCACCCAGACTCAATAATTGTTAACATTTTTCTACATTTGTATGATCTCTCTCTTTTGTTGCTTAGCCATTTTAAATTGCAGATATTATATCACATTATCTCTAACTATTTCAGCATGCATCTCTAAGAGAAGATGTTTTCCTACTTTTAATGCTACTATCACATATAATAAAATTGACCCTTTTTTTTTATATGGAATCATAGAGGGAAAGGGGGTAGAGAAGGTAGAAGGGGATGGGAGATAAATGATGATGGAAGCATATATGACCTGGATTGGTGAATACACAATACAACATGCAGATGGTGTATTGTATTATAGAATTGTTCACCTGAAACCTATATAATTTTATAAACTAATGTCATCCTAATAAATGTAATAAAAAATAAAAAGATAATTATCCTGAGTGAAATGAGCCAAACAAAGTATTAAAACAACTTTAACTCTTAAAAGCACATATGCTCTATTCTTTAGTCAGTTTGCTCAAAATGCTAATCCCAGCACCGGTTTGAACTTACAGAAGATTCATATATATTAAAGCTATGAGTACACGTTTTTATGACATATATATATGTATATGATATGTATATATGTACACATGTGTACACCTTCTACTTCTAGTTTTAATTTGAAAATTTTAAGTAAAGTTACAATATGAAGAAAATATTTAATTTTACTATGAAGCACAAATTTATTAAAAATTCTGCATTGAATCTCCATTTTCTTCCTCTTTATAAAATCTTAGATCAGTTTACTTCTCTATATAATGTACTATTTATTTTTTAAATGGATATAGAAGTAACACTTTCTCCATGGAGGTGTCATTAGGTTGTAAGGAGATGTATAAGAAAGAGCTTTTTGAAATGAAATTTTATACAAATAGTAAACATTAATCATAACAACTTTATGCCCATAAATTTACAAATATCTTCTGTTTGGAGTCATGTACCAACAAATTGAAATTCAAAATGGAGGAGTGTCCTTTTTCTCCCCTCTCAAATCCTTTGTAATTTTGAACTCAGGTTCACAGGATAGAGACTACAGTTATCTTGACTATAGGCAAGGGCCACTCTCTCTTCTATTCATCCAAAAGTGTGGCTGCTAGAGATAGAGAGCCAGCTGTTTCAGTGTCTAATGCATTTTATTAATCCTAAACCCCTCATCTTTCTGCACATGTATGATACCTAATGCTCTTAGAAAACATTTATATGGTACTCTTTCCCACTACCCTGATATTCCTTCTGCACTTAGAGACTTGTATGATCCATGCTTATTCTGAGTCAAGAAGGTTTCACATACTAAAACATTCAGGAGTGAATGATTCTTTGTAGATGGGATCAGAGGCAGCTATAAGGAAGAGGCAGCATTGGAGCTGGGCTATATGGACTTTCAGAAGATAAAAATGGGATAAAGGCATTCCAGATAGTAGAAAGAGCATGAGTGAAAACCCAAGGACTTGAAATAATATACAAGAAGATTGATTTAAGTACAAGGTGCCTTGGATGTTAAGGCCAAGAGAGACTAACAACTATTATACATATGTTAAGATCAGCTAATGAAGGTCAAATATGAGCAGCACTTTCTATGCAATAAAGAGCCATTTGAAGTTTAAATTGGGTTGGGATGGCATAATTAGAGCTGGATTCTAAATAATTAGGGACTGAATGGAGCAGTGTTATTGAGAAGGGCAAAGAAAGAAGCCTTTTGAGACATTGTAGAGGAAAAAGATGGACTTAGGAATAGTTCCATGAAGATTATGAATAGAAATAATGTTTTTCAAATGACTGAAGTTGTGACTAGAGAGATGGATTGACTAAGATAAGGAAGATTGGAGAGAAAACCTACTTTGGGTATAGAAATGAGGAGAAGCCAAATGCTGGGCTTGAGTCATTTTTTTCATTCATATTGCAGTATAACATAAATATAGTTAAGTACATAAATACATTAATCTTAAGTGAATTTTTACATTTACATAAATACATGAAGCCATCACTCAGATCAATACAGAATATTCCCCGCACACCATAAAGTTTCTTCATGCCTGCTTCTAGTCAACAAACATCCTCTTTGGTGCATTTTGAGTTAGGCTCATGTTATGTCTTTTTATTAAATAAATATTTACTGAGTTCATAGTAGTGCCAAGGAAATATGAGGAATACACATACAAAACAATACACATAGGAAAAATAGACACAGTTGCTTTCTTGGCCCCAAGGAGTTTCTTTGTTCATTGTCTAATGCAGTAGTTCTGATTTTACTACATGTAAAAGTCACCTGGGACTATTGTTTAAAAGGTGGATTTGGTAGATCATGTCCCCCAAATCATAATTCAGCACCTTTAGTGTAGAGCCCTTTGGTACTGATTTTAAATATACAACATGGTTCACTTGGAAGTAATGATTTTAGGATCAGACTTGAGAAACAGACCTAACAAATGGAACAATAGTAGGACCTTGTAGTCTGTGCTAAATAATCCTGTGGATTTTAGGGAAGCACTGGAGCATTCACAAAACAATAACAACATCATGGTTTATGTATTTGGAGATGATTCTGATAGCAAAGTGGAGCAAAGATGGATTGGAAGGAGGAAGACTGCTGCCAGGTCAATTGCATGAAGGTTTTTGCAATGGTTCTGATGAGGCAAGAAAATTTGGTCTTTCTTATAGAAAGAAAGAAGACAGATTCAAACACATTCAAGAGGAATGCTCAAAAGCACATATGATAATAGCTTGGTGATGATAAACTCTTTAAACTTTACCTTGTCTGGGAATGTTAAAGGGGCTTACTTAAAGAAGATCAAAACTATGAACATTAAAGTAACAAAAAACAACTATCAACAACAGAATCTCAAAAATAAAAATAAAAACAAACTAAGCAAACAACCAGAAGAGGAACAGAATCATAAGTATGGGGATCATTTAGAGGGTTATCCACTGAGGTGGGGGTGATGAAGGAGGAGAAAGGGGGAAATGGTGCAGGGATTAGGAAACATAATCGATAGGCTCAAAATAGACAGGGGGATGTTAAGAATAGTACAGGACACAGTGAAGCCAAAAAACTCAAATACATGACCCATGGACATGAACTAAGGAGGGGGCAGGGGATTGGGATTGCTGGAGGGAAGGGTGAAGGGAGCAAAGGGAAAAGAAATTGGGACAACTGTCACAATATAATCAATAAAATGTACAAAAAATGCACATATGACCAATTAGAAGTATGGTGTAGAAGGAGGGATGAATAGGGAGGCTAGGAAAGATAACTAGTTGTCTTTAACTATGTAGATAAAAGGACTCACCCAGACCTTGAAGCCACCCTGACTTCATCACCACTACTCACATTGGAGTGTTGAACAAATAACACCAGTACATTTGTCCTGACTCACAGAAGGCAGTGCCTAGAGCTGAAAGGTATTTATCATAATACATAGGGAAGTGTCAAATCAGCTGAATGTTGAGTGTCCACTTAATGAGGCCTTGTCATACTCTCAAAGATCTGGTCTTAATGGCTTTCTGCAATTCAGTTGCAAAAATGCTCTTCCTGCTAGGTAATTGGTTCTTTCTCAACTAAGTGAAATATTTTGAGTTGGGTGTTGTTGGGGGTGGGGGGTGGTGAAAACCAAAGAGAACTTTGTGTTTGAATTGGGGAGAAAATCTGGGAGGGGAGTGAGTTAAAGACTAATTGCCAAGTATCTTCCCCACCTTGTTTTGTCAAAAACCTTTAGTGGTAGCAGTTGAAAGGTGATGCAGGTGAGATGTGGCAAGCAGAAACTGTGTCTCAACCCCTGCAGTGCAAACCATCAACTTCCTAGGACAGCCATGGTGAATAAGAACCAACCCGTAAACAGGATCTCCATGCCTATTCAATGCCAACTCCTCTTTAGAGGAACTTAAAGATTCATGGCTATGAAACCAAATGAGAGTTCTATGGCAACAGTATAGCTCATTAAAGATTACCAAGAACTTTCTTCAAACCAGTTTGAGTCTGACTACAGTCCTGGAAGGCAGAAAGTGAAGATGTTATCTTCCTTTTGCAAATGGTAACACTGGGGCTTAGAAAAATAAGTACCTCCTCAAGATCATGCATATAAATGCTACTAGAACTGGGACTTAAGCACTGAATATTGAAAGACCTGAGTTATTTCTGCATAACTGATCAGTCTCCCAATTGACCAATGTCAATATGCTAGCAGTCTATATGCATCCACTATTTCTTCTCCTGAAATAGCATCATTTCTCCACTGGGGATATGCAAAAGCACAGGGACTCTTGGCCTGGGGCATATTAAAATGAGAATACAGCATAGCCAAGGAATGTATACCATAATTCTCACCCCTTCCTCATGTACAAGGTGAGTACATCTTCCAGATGCCTTAAACAGGAGAAACAGGGGTGGAAGTTGAATAGTGGAAACCTCTTTTTTGTGTGTGCCTATAATGATGGTAGAGACTAATAAAAAAGAGAGAGAGAGAGAGAGAGAGAGAGAGAGAGAGAGAGAGAGAGAGAGAGAGAATCCAGGTAACTTGGTTCTTATTTTTGTTGTTGTTTTATTCTTTTCCTTTAGCAGTTCTTTATATCTGATTTGTAGCTTGCTCTTAGCTCTAAACTGAAATTGGGGAAAGACAACAGTACTGATTCTTGAAAAATGTTTCCTGTGTCAACTACAGAGCTGCCATAGCTGTCAGCACTTGGCTCTGCCATCTGTCGTCTGTCACTGAAATCCAACCCTCGCTTAACTGAAACTCATTGGAAATAATTCTAAACATGAAGAATTATTTAATTTAGCAGCAGACTCAGTCTATGGGCCAGAAAAATGCAAGATTAAAAAAAGAAGAACTGGAGAGCTGAAATGATCATGCTTCTGCCATCTTGATGCCGCTGAGTTTCCTTACTATGTGAATTTGAGCAAACTCCAGAAATGAGCAAATGTTTAAGAAAAAAGAAATCATCACCAAAACCATATGCTGGTATTGGAACATCTAACAATTAAACAAACCATTAGGTATAGGCTTTCCTGTCATGAACCACACCAGTGATGGCTGTGAACCTGGTGAAAAAGGAGCAGATGCAGAAGCTTCTTATGGGGTAAGAAGAACAGCTGGAGCAGACACAACAGCAGGGCGTCTTATCTGGCAATGAGAACTGAGAAATGGAAGGGGAGGCATGAGCCTCAGGGATACCCAAGCAAGCAGACAGTGCTGCTGGAGGGGGCAAAAGGATTTGAAGAGATACAGATGCATGGATGAGCAGCTTTTACAGAAACCTTCTGGCAGAAAAATAGAGCATGATCACGGGGCATTCAGAAACACACCACTTTATGCGACCAGGGCTTTCTCCACTTGTCTTTTTCTTGATTTCTCTTTTATTTCTTGTGCAATTTTAAGCAGTTTTATCTTTTTTCCATTTGCTTTCGACTCTAGTTATTTGCCTAAATCTTGCATGTAATCAGTGTTCAAGTCAGCAGACTACTTGTAGCTTTAGATAACCACTTCTGGTACAAAGATCTCTTTTCATAAAGAAATGATGCCTATTTGTTTTCCCCATCTGGGCATGCAACTACCTTCCTGAGAAATTCCGAGTACAGAGAAAATAGGACTCTGCGATAGGAATGCTGGACTGTGTCGAGTATGGACTAACCAGGAAAGTGGGAAAGCAAGCTTATGGTCTACAATTTCCTCCACAATGCAATGCTGACTGTCTAAGGGAACAGGTGATGTAACTGTGTATCAGCAACATGAGTGTGTGTCTCTATGACCATCTTTCCTGAGCACTCATCTAGAACAAGTGAAAGAACAAGAGGTCTGCAGCATTTAGGAAGATCTCAAACTTGGGTTTAGATATTTAAAATAAAAAGTCCCCTTCCTCAGGTATCTACCTTCCACTTATCAACTTCCTGTCCCAA
Organism: Noctilio leporinus; assembly: GCA_004026585.1. NCBI lineage: Eukaryota > Metazoa > Chordata > Mammalia > Chiroptera > Noctilionidae > Noctilio > Noctilio leporinus. The sequence goes on along the minus strand of PVIW01008107.1, from coordinate 7,288 downwards.
ATGCCTTGGGGCTGTCTTACCATGAGACCATGTTAAGCAGGTACCCCTGGTTCCTTTTATCATCCTGACATTATAATATGGGGAGTAGTGGTTTGGGACCCACAGCTACTTAGTTTGGTATAGTCCTTTCCTGTTGATAACTTGAAAGTAGTCTGTCACTCTTCCAAGTATGTTGTCAGTAAAATGTTTCTGTGATCAAAACTATATTAGAACTAGTAATTTCCCATTACACTTCACTGATGCCAGCTGGTATTAATCTGACTGTCTGTATTCCATAGTCTTTGTATTTTGTTTCTGCTCTTTAACAACATGTTTTGTTGGGCTTATATCTTCATATATCTGAAGTACTATTAGGATTACTTTTATATTTTATTATATTCCACAACAAATCATACATTCTTTCTGCTACAAAGCTAAGTTTATAGAAGCATTACTTAGGAAAACATTTAAGCAGAATTTAATGGGATATTAAACCTAGATTTAAGGTGAACACAACACTGGAGCTATTCCTGCTAGAAAAGAATTATTGGCAAAATTTTGCTTAGTGAATTTTTATAAATCGAAGCTGATTCATGGTTTTCCCTTAATAACTTTAAAACATGCTAGGCTGCTATTGCTCTGTTGCTGTGGTAAGATAGTCCAAAAATCAACTGTTAACCCAAGTTAATCCTTCCTTATCCTTTTCTTCTCCAGCCTAAACACTAAGTCCTATATTTACCTCTGATTTTGCAAATAAACATTGAGAATCAGTCTCTGAGTTCTCTAAATATGCTTCTTCCAATTCATCTGAGCCAAAATCAGCCTGGGCCTTAGCAACCAGAGCTCTGTCTCCTGCTCAAAACCTTATTTTTTCCAAATGTCCTGTCTTACCTACCTGTCATTGCATTCCTTCCCAAAAGTATTCTTTCTATGTCCTCAATCTCAGATTACTATTTGTCCACACATCCATTCACACACTCTCCACCATCCTGTAACTTCTAGGCACCTACCTCCATGTATTCTGCCCCTCACCCCTTTGTAATTTTTTTCCCTCATCTCTTTCCAATGTAGCATTACCCACTCTATTTGTAACTAGGTATTTGGCAATTATAGAAGGTATGTTATTAACTCTGCCAGCTGCTTCATCACCTGCACTCACTGCAAGCCAATTTTTTAAATCTTTGTTTTTTGGTACCCTGCTTATTCTCATTACAGAGCTTATCACAGGGCTGCAGCAAAACTCTGCTTTGACAATGATCTTTCCTCCTTACTTCCATAATATAAAGTAAGGAGCAAATTGTATTTCAGACACCAGTCTCCAGCCCTCATACCATTCATGTTCCATAGCATTTTAATCTGTGGCATTCACTTAATAATACTAAGTCCTTCCTTCTGGACTTCACTAAATATACACTGAAATTGGTTGAGAGCTCTGGACATTGAAAAAGATGTGATGGCATACAATATCTGTTGTGTGCCACACATTTGGCTCACTAATTTTTATACTCCTTTTCTTCATTTTATTTGAGATACGTTATTGTGTCTTATATTTTTCAACTCTCACATAATTAAAGGAGATAACAAGCAGCTACTGTTGAGGAAGAAGTAATTTACAGTGTAACACAGGAAGCAGCCAAGGAGGGAGTTACTGAGCAAAAGGAGCAATGTCTTCCAGGCATGACTGAATCCAAAAGACTTCTAGCCTTCTTTCATACTAAGCCTATTATTAATATACTAACTATACTTAACATACTAATCCTTTCATTTGTTCATTCCTCCTTGCAGGTATTGAATCATTTATTCATTCACTCATCAATTCATTCAATAAATATTTACTGGAATACCATGTAAGGGGTTATTGAAGACTAACAGAAAGCAAGATCTCTGCTGGCAAGAAGCCTCAAGCTAGTATGGAAACCAAATAAGAGACAATAAAATATCTAATGAGCACTCAGAGCATTAGCAGTAGGACTGAGAGTAGTTGCTTTTTCCAAAATCTTAAATGATGTATAATAATGAAATAACTGAGAAGGTTTTCAGTTGTATACATTTTTTTTTTTTTTTTTTGCAAGACTACACTAAAAGTAGTTTAACATTGCACATATCAGTATAGTAACTTAAAAAAAAAAAAAAGGGTATGACTGATCCTTGGAAGTATCATCACCATGAACTATTGCATGACATCACATGCCAGGAACACATGTCAGGCATGGTTACTAAAGTAGGCATTGTGAGGCAATCACCATAATTATCTTTCCATAGTCAAAGGTATGTATAACAGTCAAAAGGAAAATCAAGTTGTTTTAAGCAGGTTGCAAAACTGGATGAAATAGAGTAAAATATTCTCTCTTAATTGAGCATTGATAATGGAGAAAGAAAGTTGAATGAATTAGTAATTTAGTCACAAAGATAAGTGCCCTCACAACTTTTTTTAACCAGTGAAAGGCCATGGGTTTAGAAAAAGATAAACAAACTAATGAAAGAGATACAGAATCACCTCTTTTTTTTCCAATCTGGAAAAAGAGAAGAATATATTTGGATAAAATGTTCTTTCCAGGCCTTCTCTGAGACTAACAAGAACTTTTTTTCTCTTTTTTAGGAGACAGATTACCTACCTAGTGAAGCTGAAAAAAGACTTGAAGAAGTCATGCCATCAATAATTTCTGATTAACTTTAACAGCAAGAAAAAAGTGCAGTAAGGGCTTGAAAGGTAGGTGACTTGCCAAGAAGCCAAGGGTCAAGTGAGATGTCAGAGGTTTACAGTACCTGAAAATACCATGTAAAGACAGAGAATATCATGAAAAGATAAACTTAAGAAATGTGTGACAATTTTAGAAATTACTAGCATATATTTTTATTTATACCATTACTTATATATCTGTCAATCTTGCTCAATGTTGAATCTAGCCTTAGACATATTTACAATTCAATTACAAGGTAACTAATTAAAAGGAGTCCATCGGCTTTTGCTCCAGGTGAGCAAACTCAGGTCTGTATCTATCTGGATGTACCTATCTCTTCAACTCTCACGATGCCAATTTGCCTTGTGCCCTCAGTTCTGATAGAGCCAAAAAAAGTCATTGATTTTCAATTTGTCCAGCTGTTTTTCTTGTAGGACAGGAATGATATCTTTATGTCATACCTGAAGCCTAACATCTTTCAAAGAGTTTAAACAAGAATAATGCTGTGATTCTATTTTCCTTTTTTAAAAGGTTACTCTAGTTTGCAGAGTGAATTGAAGGGGAGCCATCATGGAAGCAAAGAGATGGGGTAGAAGGTCACTATATTCAATGGCTTAAGTAAGAAATGCTGATGGTTTCCAATGACAGCATAATTTAACATTGTTGAAAAGATGTAAGGAACAGGATAGAAGATATTTGTGACATCAAAGAACTGAGATGCCTTGGATGGATGGTCTTCTACTATGACCTTGAAGTTATTTAGAATGAAAGTAGGACTTGGTTCAAAGAGAAAGACACTCAGAACCAGAAAGAAATGCTTCAGTAAATGAAGTAGTGAAATGAGGAAATACTGAATGACAGGATAAAGAAAGCAAGAGCCCAGACAATTTAAAAGGCATGAGACTATAACATAATTATGCTTTATGCTTGTTTTTGAACATCAAACTGAATGTATAATTATCTAACAGTTAATTGGAGAGAGAAGACAGAACCTATTTTATGTCCTTACCTTTAAGTACATGGGGTAAGGGAAAAGGAACAGCTTCCTCCTGATGCAAATAACGAAAATGTGGCATCTGTAGAAGTCCATGTTTCAGTTAAGGCCCTTAAATAGATGGAAAGGATGGAAAGATTCAGTCTTCACTGGAGTTTGGTAAACCTGAATATGTCTTCCTAAAATGCAAAAGAGCTTTGAGAAAAGTGAGGAGTGAAATATTTGATCTGTTATGGAAAACAGAGAATGTTGATGTGGTAAGTGTAAATTAAATCTCTTCTTTTATGTGAGTAGCAAGGAAACAGGAACATGGGCAAGGTTACTATAGCCTAGCAACTCGTAAGGCTGTCCCTCTGACCTCACCAATTTCACTGAGTATTATACAACACAAGTGGCTTTGGAAGACATGAAGCAGGCTGGGGGCAGCTATGCTGGGCAACAATAATTCACATGCATGTTGCAATTTGATGGCAAGAGAAATAGCTACAATGGGCAGAGGTGAGAAGCTAGACAAACGCATCATGGTCCCACACAAAAGATGTGGACAGTGGGAGCAAGTGGAGTTGATGGAGAACATTGGTCATTGGACAGAAATTACTGACACAGAAACAGACCATTGACCTTATAGCAACCACCAAAATAGAGATGATATAAGCATTTGCTCTCTTATTCTTGCTTTTTTTTATATATATATATTTTTAAAAAGACTTTATTTATCACTTCCAGAGAGAGAGAGGAAGGGAGAGAGGCAGAGAGGGAAAGAAATGTCCATGTGTGGTTGCCTTTCACCTGCCTCCAGCCACAGACTTGGGTGGAGACCTGGCTTGCAACGTGGTTATGTGCCCTGGCTGGGAAACCGAACCAGTGATCTTTGGATTCGCAGGCCAGCGTCTTATCTAATGTGCTACCAGCCAGTGCTTATTCTTGGTTTTAAGGCTTGTCTGATCCTGCCCCAATCCTAAATTATTTATGGTCGTTTTTCAAATCCCTCACCAGGAGCATCACTCTTTGGATGTCTCTTTCGGTTTATTATTTCTCTAGCCCTTAAAAACTCTCTCTTTTGTGTAAAATTAATGCTGTGTTCTCAATGACAAAATTTGAGGTCTTATTAGAAAGATTTTTGCCTTGTTTTAACTTTGTTTGCTTTAAAAAGAATAAAGCATCGTCTTCAGAGAAGTGCTTGATGGTTGCATAGTACTAATTATAATTTAATACATTTATTAGAACAGAAATCTTTCTCCAAAAAAAGTAATTTTTAAAAAAATTATTTTTGCAACTTTTCAGGGGAATCAGAGTTGCTATTTAAGAAGGCCCAGGAGAGTAAATTACTGTATTTCCAGACAAGGTCTATAAATTCTGATTCTATTTATATAATGTTGCCAAAGGTAAATGTTCTTATTTATGGGATGCTTCAATTTGTTAACCAACATGTAAAAGAGTAATTCATATTTTTTCAATCATTTCACAGGAAAATTCACATGGTTTCCAGGAAAAGGAGATGTAAGAAGATTATTTTTCTTATAACCATTTATCCTACTAGACTCTTTCTAAGTGCCAGTGAAATAGGATTTTAAATAAAAATTTTTAAAAAGTCATTGTAAACTTGAGTCCCTTTTAACATACAATTTAGAAGTCAACTGATTCATTGGTTTCACATTATACTTATTTTTTTAAGCACAATAATGTCACTACTGCAGGATTATGTAGTTCATCAAAAAGATCCATCAAAGGCCACTTTGCACAAATTAGGGTGACACTGTACACTTTTGTCGGAAACCTCTAATGGACGCCATGGTGGAATTTTAAAGGGCATGACTCTTGATGAAATAGTTATAGTACAGTATTTGTTTTTTATCACATTCATTGCATATATCAAATTTGGGTTCATCTATGTAAACTTCAAATAATTTGTTTCTACAGATAATAATGATCCAATCTGAAAAGCTCAAAAATAAAAATAAAGTAATTCATTCTTGATGAAAGAGAATGTATTATAAGCCACTGTATTAATTTTCTATTACTGCTATAAAAAACTACCACAAACCTAGCAGCTTAAAGTTATACAAATTTATTATCTCAGTTCTGTAGGTCAGAAGTCTGGACTGGCACAGCTAGTTTCTCTGCTCAGTGTTTCACAAGGCCTGAATCAAGTTGTGGGCTGGCTGGTTTCTTATCATGAGGCTCTGGGCAGAATTCTCCTTTCAGGGTTATTCAGGGTGTTGGTGGAATTTAGTTCTTTGAAGCTGTAAGACTGATGCTCCTTTTTCTTTGCTGGATCTTTGCTGGGGGTGCCCTTAGCTCCCCCAGGCCTCTTTCAGTCCTTGTGCTTGGGTCCCTACTTTTCAGAGCTAGCAACTGCATGTTAAATCCTTCTCATGAGTGGAATATTTCTAACTTCTCCTTTTTTGCTTCCAGCCAAAGAAAATTCTTGGTTGTTAAGAGCCCATGTGATTACATTATGCCCACCTAAATAATCTAGGATGCTCACTTTATTTTAAAGTTCTGAACATTAATTACATTTGCAGGTCTCCTTTTGTCTGGTCGTATAAAATAGTCACAGATTCCAGGGACTTGGGTATGGATACCTTTAGGGGGAGCCTTATTCTACCTGCCACATCCCCTAAAAACAAAACAAAATATATAATAACAAAACAGATCTATGAAAAGAAGATAATACATGGTACTTGATTTAAAAAATATATTCTGAGACAACAGCAAAGTAAGTCATGGCATGTCCAAACTATAGAATATTGTGCAGTTTTTAAAAATCCTGCTTTAAAGTGCATATAATGATATCAAAGATTTATACAAATTAACTTAAGCAAAACTCAAACCAAACTATGTATAGTATAAGGTCATCTATAGTTTACATATATGAATATATACATATATGCAAACATTTATGTCTTTTTATGTATATACATGTTTATGTATGTATATGCATAAATGCTGGATGGGGCAAAAGTAGGCTTATAGATTTTGGTGTGGAAAATAATGTAATAATTAATAAATAGTAACACAAGAATAAAACTCTTTTATATACAACTGTAGACCTACTTTTGCCTCACTCTATATATCCATATATGCATATTTAAGTGGTACATGTGATATCTTTCTATAGCAAAGTATACAAAGATATTAGCCTGGCAATCTCTAGGTAATATTATATTTTTTCTTTGTATGTTCACTGAAATCCTATTTTCCAAAATGCTATAATCAATAATAAAATTTCATGTTTTAAAAAATAATGCATGATTTCACATATGGAATAAAATATTCTAGCAAAAGAATCTAATGAGATTGACACTATAGATAGATCCCAGTTGATTATGAATTAACCAGAAAAGGAGATCTGGTACTTTGAGACAGGGGTGGAGAGAGGGGAGGATGATTCATACCTTATTGACAGAGCAATCAAAAATAATTGAAGGTTCACAACTGTATGGGAAAACATAATTGCCAATGATACCTCAGACAAGGGTCTGATCTCCAAAATATATAAAGAACTAATGCGACTCAACACCAGGGAGACAGACAGCCCAATTAAAAAATGGGCAAAGGACCTGAACAGACAACTCACTGAGGAAGATATACAAAGGACCCAGAGGCATATGAAAGAATGCTCAACATCGCT
>PVIW01008106.1:24453-64674 GCA_004026585.1 Noctilio leporinus | reverse complement strand
TCATAAGGTACACAAGGATCACACAAGTCCAGATATTGTACATAGAATCCAGGACATCATCAATGAAGATCCAGAAAAGTCAATGCACTCCACAGCAAGAGAACTGCAGATGTCAGATGCAACAGTTCACAAGATTATTGCTGAAGATAGCAGATACAGATCGTGTATGTTCTTAGAAGAGGCCAGTTTAGGACACAGCGCTTTGAAAAGGCACTTTGAAAAAGCAAGGGAACTGCTAACAAAATGGAAAATCCCCAAAGGAAAAAACCCTCTGATTTTCTTCTCCAATGAAAAGAATTCTCAGCAGGACCAAATAGTAGTTAACAGAAGATACAACATGTGTCTCTGTGAGAATCTTAATGAAGTCCCAATTGTCATGAAAAGGGAATTTCCTGCTACAGTGATGGTTTTGGGCGTTGTAAGCAATGAAGGAGATATCATGACCCCACATTTGTTTCCACAAGGCTTGAAGGTGACTGCTGATGTTTACCTTGACCTTCTGAGACAAGTAGTTGTACTGTGGATGGAGCAAGTGGCAAATGGATGTCATTTTATCTTCCAACATGATGGTGCACCAGCCCATAATGCCAAAAAGGAGCAAGAATTTCTGTGTCAATGTTCCTGAATTCTGGTCAAAGGAAATCTGGCCACTTAGTTCACTAGATGCAAATCATTTAGACTATTATGTATGGAGCATTTGTGAGAGAGAAGTTAATAAACAACCTCGTTTCAATAAAGAGGCTGTTAAAGCTAAGATTGAAAACATTATGATGTCCATGGATAAGGAAAAGGTAATGAAAGTGTGCTTAAGATTCCCAGGTTGAATCGAATCTATTATTGCAGTAAATGGAGACTTTTTTTAACAATTAAAAATATAATGACTATGTTTATGTATTTACATATAAGGATACATTTATTTCAAAATATAACACTTTTGTGGTATGTTATTTAATTAACTAAAATTGTGCCACTTTATCGCACATAGCCTGTAGTGTTTGCCAAGAGGGTAATAGTTTCAGCCCTTAAGTTATCTAAAGCAGTTGAAATGGTTAGTATTTTGTTTTGAAGTAGTGAGAAAATTAAATATTTATATACCTTTTTTTTTATCAAAATATAAATCCAAGTTTTAGTAAAATACAGATAATATTCAAGGCTCATTAGTTAACACTATGAAAAGATTATACTAATTCCTGCTTATGTCAGTAAAAACAAATGATAAGGGAGTATTCCAGGACTTTACTATGTATTTCTTGGTTGGAACTATATATTCCTTGGTTACAACAACTATACAGTCTTAGAACAAGAGTAGAGAACAGAGCCCTGGCTGGTGTGACTCAGTGGATTGAGCACTGGCCTGTGACCAAAGAGTCGCTGGCTTGATTCCCAGTCAGGTTACATGCCTGGGTTATGGGCCAGGTTCCCAGTTGGGGCACATGAGAGGCAACCACACAGTGATGTTTCTCTCCCTCTTCTTCTCCCTCCATTCCCCTATTTCTAAAAATAAATTTTAAAAATATTTTTAAAACCCAAACAAACAAAAGGAGGGAACAGAGATATACATTGTGTTTAAAAGTCTTTTCCTGCTTTATAGAACCATTTGGAAATTCCCGTAGAGCAACTGATGATAGAACTTAATTTGTCAGAGAATGCTCACAAAAGAACACAGGTGGGATTCTATTAATCACACTCCTTTCCTAAAATATTATTTAAAAAAGAAAACAAAAACGCATGCAATTGCTAAAATGTTCTCCATGGCTTTTCTGTTATCAGAAGAGTAAAGAAGGGATATTTCGGTTATGGAGTTATCCTCTTAACGAAGGAAGTACCATGAACAACAGGTGAGAGAGTATTTTTGTAAACCCCTAAGTTAGTAAAATAAATTTAAATACATATCAGTTAACTACTTATCTGAGGTACTAGGATAAAAAAGACAACCAGAAGAAAAGAGCACTGTGTGCAATGAAAAAATTAGAGAAACTCACCCTAAAATAGAAAATAACCAGCAGACACAACAGAAATAATGAGAATATGGTAATTAAGAGTTTACTTTGTGGTTTTAGATGGATAGTTCCGACTTCACATTGAAGTGAAAGAAAAAACTTACAATAAGAAAGTACTGTAATATTCCATGTGTTAGAAACAATGTCTTACATGTATTAACTCATTTAATCCTCACAACAATCCTATAAGGTATGTACTGTTGTCATCATTCCTGTTTTATAGATGAGGACATTGAAACAGATGGTAACTTAAATAACTTGCTCAAAGTCACACCATTAATGAATGGTAGATCCAGAATGTAAAAGCAGCTTGATTTATGTTCATAACCACAATAATATATTGCTTTTGCGACCTTGCAGGATTTGAATTTTTATTTTTTGATTATTAAACTTTAGTGTGCATTAGAATCAGCTATAATGCTTCATTAAAATGCAGACTATTATTTGGAAATTATCATTCACTGAACACTGTTATGTATCACTTTTACATAGAGCGTATTATTTAGTGGACTTGAGTTCTATTCCTCTCTTTTTGTATGAAGTTTTGACTATTGGGTGGTTCAGTTGATAGCAGCTGTCAGTTTCAGGACAAATCCACCTACACTCTAAACTTTGAAGGGTGAAACCAGGAAGTGTTAAAGGAATTGTACCTATTAATGTCCTAAGGGAATGTTGGTGCTGATAGTGATAGACAAGGCTACTTTTACTAGAAAGAACTCAGCTGGGAACAAGGATTTCAAGGTAAGGGTCAAATAAAATTAATTCTATCATACTTACTAACAGAACAAACAAGAGAGCGCAAACCAGGATCCCAGAAATGGGACCCCACCACCTGGGGTTAAATCTTAACTGGTTGTGTAACCCTAACCAGCCTTGCCTGTTTCTTTACACATAAAAGGTAGAAAATGAAAGTGCCTATTTCATGGGGTTGTTGTCAGGACTAACTTAAAATAATGTGATAGGCATTTGCTGCTAATACTAGGAAGGTCTAATAATATTGCAGAGTTGGAAACTTGGTATCAATGAAATATTTTATTATGGAGATTTTTCTCCTCAGTATACCATCAAGAGAATCAAAGTAATGGTAATTGTCATTCAATGTTTAACATTTTTGCAAAGTACATTCGTATCATCATGTTTATGAGCTCACCTCCAAGGGAGGCATTCTCACTACCATAATGCTCCCTGGTGGCAAGGGGGTCAAACCTAGGTCTTCTGTCTCCAGATTCCATGCTGTTTTCACTACACAACATGGATTGTGTCTATTACCAATTGTAGGTTTAAAGTAATTTTCCTGTGGTTTTTCAAAGGCAAGTCAGTATACCGAATATTTAAGTAAATGAATAAATTTTTACCATTTTCTGTAGAAATGGTAAACTGGCTTTAAAGAAGCAAGAAGATAATGGAAAATATATATGTTTATATATATAGATATACATATAATCAATTAAAGAATCACATCTTTCAGTATCAGTATTTCTATTTAAAAAAAAAAAAAACTAATAATAAATTGAGTATTCTGTGGCCTAGAGTTTTTGCAGTTTCATTTTAATATAATATCCAGAAGTATTTACTCCTAAAGCAAGAGTACCAGATGAAAATTACTATGGACTATATCTGGGGGTAACTTTTGTTTGATATACATTGTTTTGATTTTTTTTTTTTTTTTTTTGGTTAGAATAATTTTTTTAAACAATAATGGCTAAAGTAGAATCCTAACTATGTTCCTTAAGAGTTTTCCTTTATCTAATTCTGGGTCAGTAAACACTTCATTATAATATCAGTGTGAATTGGATAGCCTCCTTTCCAGACAGCATAATTGCATGTACAATATATTTATAGGCAGATAGAGATAATTAGCCACAATTAGCTCTTTGTAGTTATAATGATCTCATTACCTGCATGCACAAGGGGATGGCCCACATTTTAATTGATATTTTAAAAATGTATATAGTTGAATATAATCAGAGCATATTTGGAAATTAACATATTTCTGTTAAGATAGATACACATTTGGGAATAAAACATTAACCAGTCTTTGATAAAGGTTATATATTCAATATTATTTAATTGCATTTTGATTTTAGTCTACAAGCCATTCATTAATTAAATCATTTTTAAGGGATGTCAAAAAACCTTCTATGGAAATTGGCTTTAATACAACCAACAATCCCATAAAGCTCTTCACTCTGAATCACTCACTAACAAGTGCTCCAGTTGATAAGCAAGCTGGTTCTTACTGTGAACTGCCGACATCAGTAAGTCTCTGCTGGCCCTATGCTGACGGAGACTTTTTTAAGGACAGAAATGAGGCTCATGTTAATTTATGTTCAACTATAGAAAACAACAATGGTGAAACTTTATCTGCTCTAAATTGGAATTTGAAATATGGAAACAGCAGTGTAGAAGAAAATTTAACAGATGAAAGTGATTTATCAGAAAATGAGAAGGCAAATGATAATTTACTCAGCTATTTTAAAAAGATGGACCTGAACTTAAAGCCAGAAACAATAGAAAATGTTGAAGAATCTTTCACGGAAGAACCAAGTGAAGTATTTTCATATCCTGATTTTCTTCCTCCTCCTTTCAATACTCTGGACTTGCACAAATTAGCCCTCTCAAAGTCTGAAAATTGGAAAGCAACAGTGGAATCTCCGGAAAGCTGTATTGAACATTTGATAACTCGTTTATTGGAACTGGAACGATTACAACATACAACCATACAAAAAGAGAGACCACGATTACAAACTACTTTCTGTTCTCCACCAGTTACCGAACAACCATCTTCCTCCAAAACTATACCAAAAATGAGACAGCCGAAACTTTCCGACTCTGTAAATCTTCAAACAACTTGTATAGATAAAACTAGAGAAAAAAGAAAAAGTAATTTTGGTTCTTGCAAGCTTGAACAAAATGCTTTAAAATGGAATTGGAACAGTGCTGGCAAATGGAATTCTAGACCACCATCTCTAAAAGGCTCATCCACAACAAAACAATTGATGGCAACTTATGATAACTGTAAGAATCCCAAAAGCTCCATTTTAAATCCATGCCAAGAACTCTCAGCCACCCTTACTACTGCCCAAACAACTCAATCACTTGTCAAAGTGGTCTCAACAAGACCTTGTCTGCCATCAAGGTCTCAAATACCAGGTTCATCCATACCTCTGTCTTTTCCTGAAAATCAGACAAAAGAAATGAAGGCACCAAGGACCAAAAAGAAATTTTACCGAAAACACGTAACATTGAAAAGACCATTCTATATTCAGAAGCTAAACTGTTTATAACCTTCATTTATAGTTAAGGGTAAATGCTCACCCCGTTCAGTGAAAATGTTTTTTCTCCCATACATCTCAATGTGAGCACATCTATTCCAAGCCCAGCTAAAAATGGTTCATCATCTTGAGATGCAGGTATTAAACACACACACACACACACACACATTGCTAATTATGTGATTGTGGGAGTGGGACTTCTGAAAATCACTGCTGAAATCAGTCTATATATCAACACAAGGTAACATATTTGACAATCTTTTGCGTGTTGTTTCAAAATGTTTCACTTGCCTAAACCGTTCTACTCAAAAGATCCTTTTGTTGTGATTGTTTCCCAGTGTAATTCCATCAATAAATGGTATTCCTTAATTTATTGCTGTTAGCTATTCTTGTGTTACATTAAATACACAAGTTAGTTATGTCTATCAGTGATTTTAAAAAAGATTCTCCCCACTCCTTAACCCTGGTCAGTTGAAACTTAAACTAAATGAAAGCTTAATTGATTGACACTTATTGCACCTAATTATCAGGGAAACAAAAAGTAGAGTCCTGGGTTCTATTGCAGGCTTACAGAAACAGAATCTTTGAGCGGGGCCCCAGCATCTAAAATATAAACCCATATCCCAGATAATTGCAATGCAAGTGGGTTCTCAGATCATACTTTGAAACACACAGTAAAGGAAAAACTTGATGTAACACTTAGATCAGAGTTTGGATATTTTGGGGGGTAGCTAGTGTTTTGATTTTAGTAAATGGTTGAATTTATTTAAACAGTAAAATAAAGCCACACATAATGAAACTTCACGTTAACATGAAAAGTAAAAGGCTTCTCCGTACCCCCTATCCCCTACTCAAAGGCAGTCAGGGATTTTTTGTGTATCCCCCCAAATAAGATGAAATATTTGTGTTAGGGATCAATTAAATGAATTAAAGGATTTGAATAAATGTCGAGGAGAGCAGCTGTGGTTTATGTCCTTAATCATATCTTTAATAAAAGAGTAAGCCTCAATTAGTTTTATTAGAGGCAGGGGTCAAAGAAAGTGTGCTTCATTTTTAGGTTAATTTCGAAGAATTTTCTGGAACCATATTAACACAGCAACAGATGACACTTGTTATATGATAGAATTTTACCTAAATCCTATACAATTAACGTTATTATCCCAAGTGTTGTAACATCCCTTTCACAGGATTATAAACATGAACTTGTATTTTCACTCAATTCCAGTTGACGCTGATCTGCTTTCCCCTATCAACTCTCTTTACACTCAAAAGTGTGGAGTCCTGAACGTTATTTACTAGTGCTTTCTATCCATTTTCATTTCTACCTTCTTCACCTGTTTGGATTTTACCCCTCAGGACTGTAACAATGTAATTTTTATTTGTAAAATCCTCAGAGACATGACTGCTTTGTTCACCACCATATCCCAAACAATCACTGCTTACACGGAGTAGATATTGTTCAAAGCATCTGATTAAAGAACAAGATTTATCCATCAGTGAAGATTCTTATGCGTGACATAGCAATTACAAGCATTGGCTCCACAGCCAGGCTGCTAAATTCAGACTCAGGGGTCTACCATTTAATAGCTCTAACACCTCAGACAAGGTCTTTAACCTCCGTTCTTCACTTTCCTCATTTCTAAGGTGGGCAGAATATATTTTACCTCATATAATTATGTAAAGATTAAGTAGTGCCTGACAGATGAGAAAAAACCGATCAGAGAAAATAGGAGTAACAGGACTGAGTGGCATGAGCTGTCCCGGCACCAAATTAACTGTCATTGGGGTAAACAACTCATTCAGATTAATGCCCTACTTCTCATAATGCACGAGTATGTGTGTTTCAATATATAGTATATTGACAGGGAAGGTAGGGCTTATTAGGGAGCAAGGGGGTCGGGGGAGGGAAAGGGGAAAGGTGAGGGGAGAGGGAAGTGATGACTCCAGAGTCACAGCTACAGAGATCAACGTTGCTAATCTATTTTTTACATAACTGGCAAATTTTGGATTCTAAATTTAAAACCACCTTGTGCTTAAGTAGCTCCTTTTTAAAATGGACCCTTACCTGTATCAGCACTTCTCACACATACTCATGCCATATATATATATATATATATATATATATATATATATATATGCAGCTAATTTCAACTGTCAAGCAAAGTGACTATCTTTTGACGTCATGCTCACTTATTAAAAATAAAGTTGCTGGGTATCTTTGTTGTTTAAACCAAGGCCTATAATGAGACCAAGCGAACTCTAGGAAATAGATGCAGCCATCTCAAGTTCCTTTTGTACAATGACAGGGGCAAAAGACCTGGTTTAAATATGTATGAATTTGGTGAGGAAAAATTCCCCATGGGTTGATGGAAGCAGGGGTGAAATGTAGTTATACACAAACACAAAAGATTTATCTTTTTATTGGACCTGTTGTAAACAAACTTCCACCAATATTTTTAAAGAAACATTTGGCAAACTTTAGAGCATACAATAAATGAAAATTAATTCTGTTCAGGAAATTTCAGTAAACTTGGTTTGCTCATAAATTCCCATGTTTGGTTCTTTAGTATTAACTTTTTCTTAGCTTTCTGGATCATAACTGGGGTAAAATCAGACTTTCTCATCAGTGAGAAAGCACCTGTGAACGTTTCTCTCTGAAGGTTTGTAGCAACGCCCTTCCCAATCTAACGCACTCTGCACACTACTTTCCCTAAAGAAAACAGGATCTCATGACCTTTGTCAGCCACTTTAGACGATCATGTAGCTATTAATCTTCTGCCAGCTTAAGCAGAAAACTACCATGAGGGCCTTTACAAGGTTATCCGCAGCCATTGCCATTCAGCCTATTTCTTGTAAGAATCAGGATTTGACCAAATTGGCCTACTTGACCTCTGGGTGGCTAATAGCTCCAGCTGTGTGGAGCAATCTACAAAGCCAGACACTCAGGCCCTCCATCCTCCAATCCTGCTTTGAATGCACTAGAGATCCAAAGGACCTCCTAGGTATTTTATTCACCGTTTCAAAAAGTTGAAGACATTTTCTTAGGAGGAGAAAATACAGAGTGGGTAGTCTGAGAATAAGTGTTTGGCTAACCCATCTGCAATAAAGCCCTTTATTTAAAATCATTACAGAATTGGGGGTTATCTCATTGCTTATTCTTCTATTACTAGGAAAATCAATACATGTAGAAAGAAAATGAATACCTTAGGTGTGTTCTGCACTTAGTTGGCAAAGAAAAATGTCTTGACGTTTGAAAGATAATCATACTAAACCAGCTATTTCCAGCTGCAGTTCTGTGAAAGGGCAGACTCTGCCCCGTAGGTAAACTTCCCTCCACACTTTTCCTCTTCACTGAGATTCACAAAGCACATCAATGTCTTCTGAGAAGTTTAAAAGTAAATATTTAACTTTAATTGGTAGTCCCCAATCATATTTTAGCACAGAATACTTCCTGAAGTGCATCTGTGAATATCAGTAAAACAGCACCTAAGAAATATCAGTTAAGAAGTGGTGTCTTTAATTTAAAACTCAGCATAACCAGGCAAAGGAAAAATCAAGAGACATTATAGTGACAAGTGGCATATTTTATTACATTTTCCCAATAAGTTGATTGGGAACATTGCTACAAAAATGCGAGTTACAATTCAAATGATACCATAAACAGAATTCATAGTATTTTCAGATTTCAGCTTCCATATCTTGATCACTAAATGGAAAGATTCTTCAGAAGAACAGTCCCTTACCCTACATACAAAAGGAAAAGAACAATTAAAGATGCCATGATGATATCAAAAGTAACTGGAAAACATTTTAAAACTCAATTTAGTGTAATTACTAACGTGAAAAACACAGAAGCATGATAAAATTCATGTTGAATATAAGTTTGAACTAGGATACCATGAAGAAACACTTTATGAAGCTCAATTTCAAATGATGCCATTATTACTAAGGGAGGAAGCTACATATCTGAGTATCTGACTTCTCATCTCCAACATTTAAGAGGGCATTCCTTAACCCTTTGACCTAAATTTTCAGATACGTGATTCCTTTGTTTCATTTTAACGATTTCTATCTGGCCTGTTATAGAGTTCTGCTACAAAATGAAGACAGAGTAAAATCCAAGTATAGTAAAGTATTTGATCTCAGAATCTTAGACATGGAACAAATATGATAACATTAAATTTCACCACCTCTACCACATATCACAAAACATATTTTTCTTACTGTAAAATGTCCTCAGTATTTGTTTTAATTAAAGAAATAGTGGTAATTATAATGGTAAAAAGTAAAAATTCTTTTAAAGCACAAAATTATTTTGAGAAGTACAGTGGGATGAGATAGGCATTGGGGAAACAAACAGTATGCTATTAATAAGAACTTAGGCCTGAATACAAACACTGGGACAATCTTAAGATTTGTAAGAGGCTCCATGCCTTCAAAACCTCAAATTCCAACCTAATTTCTGATAACCTTCACGAATTAGGTGTGCCTAGAGAATGGTGTCTGTACATACTTTCTAAAATCTCAGCTAGTCTCCCAACTACAGAAAGGACTGTGAAATCTTTGACAGCTATTTCCTAAGACCTATTATTTCCTGAAGTCTGATAATCACTTGATACACTTGCTACCACTTTTTGCTATAATGTGTAATAAAGCGAAAACTTTAGGAGCTAATTATATGTGAAAACAATACAGCTACTCTGAAACATGAATGTAGTATTTTAAAGGATTACTCACTAAATGACCTCAATCTAACAAAGGTCTTGTAGAGTTCCAAATCTTTCCTTGGCAAAATTATGAACTCTAGTATCGTGTATATAAAGACTGTTTATAGGATTCCTTGTCAAATAAGATTAATCTAAGAATGTTTCATTTAAGAATAGAAAAGATCTACAGTATATCACTTCTCATTTCCCATAGAAAAACTGATAATGGCTCTAAGCATTTTGCCTACTTTAAGACCATGACTGAAGCACTCGTTAAAAACAAAATTACTGAAGGGCAAGCTGGAGAATAGTGTTAAAGGAGTTGACTAGTGACCTTAAAATTCCAGTTTCTATTCTTTTGCATCTGCCAAGCAGATGAAATACCTAAAGCTAAAGACTTCGTTCTGTTATATGTTACTTAGATGTTTGCGGTTTCCCTAATGACCCACAGGAACTAAGAGTCCACTATACCACTAAATTTGACCATTATTTTTATTTCAGGGACGGGAAGATGGGGAAGAGGCAGGAGCATGATCAAACAAGCACTTTACAAATGAACACAATAGCACCACTATTCTAAGTACCAAACATTAATGAAATCCAAATCATAATGCTGGAAACTAAAAATTAGACAAAACTTAAATGAAAGATTCTTTTTTTTTTAGTCTTTTATGGAACAGAAACCTTAGCTCATGTCTTCTGGTTGTCATCATCTTCCACTGAGCTGCACCTAAAACACAAAGAACAAGTAACAAGCAACTTTGTTTTTTTAAAGAATATGTAAGTTTTGAAGGCATATGATGAACTGTTTCTAGTGGAAGTTAACTTACTTAAATAATTATATAAAATGAAACTATAAAAATCACCAGAAGCATCAAATGTTAACTACTTTGAGTGAAAATAACTACAAAAGATTTGAATATGCAGCATATTATCACCAAAATAAATAATGGTGGGAAAATCTCTACCCATTCCATTTAGGTAGAAAGCTGCATCTGTGAAGCCTCATTTACAAGGCTTCACTCTACCTGAAGATGAACACCATTGTGATTTAAGTAAGTCTAAACCATGAAGAGATGGGGTGTAGATTCAAAGTTGGCTTATTATTATCATCTATCACCTTCCTGGCTGTAGTTCATTTCATGTCTTTAAATGGAGCAAAACCCACCAGAAGAATGCTGCTATTCTGATTTTCCATTCTTGAATGCACCAAAATGTGCATGCTTGTTGTAATTAGTGCCTGGGTGAATAAAAAAATCCCATTTACAATTTAAAAATATTATTTAAGCCCCTAAAATCTGATTACTTTCCATATTCCTCAGGGAGACAAGAATTAATCTCATAACCCAAACGGAAAAGATCACATGAATTTCTGAAAATTCTCTTCTACCATGTTAAAAATACAATTCCTTTGTGTTGCAAAACCAAGCTGATTTACATAATTTTGGTTTTAAACTGTTGCTAAATGTTTATCTACACATGCTGTCAAAAATAACCTTGTTAAGAAGGTGAAGCTGGTGTCTCAGCAAATCAGACCCCTTGGAGAAGGCGTTGAATGGCCTGTGCCCCGTTTTCCTTTTTTCTCTTTCCGCACCATCAAAAGGAAAAGTGAGAAAATAGCAGAAACATTAGTTAAATCCTGATTTATACCCCAGAACCTACAGGAATTATCTCACTACACTGAAAGCTGACAATACTTGTAGAATTTTCTGATGATATAATTAGAATCCTAATTATTAATAATAAACTTTTGGCTAGGTTTACATCTTTAGCAAATAATTCTGTTTAAGACTTTAAGGAGGAAATAAAAGTTGCTTGTAACTATTTACGGTTTACCTGACTTACCAGCACTGAAGACAAAAATTTTTAAAAATGGCTACAAATGCCTTGTTCACAAAAGACTTTATTATCTAGTGATGCATACTGAGAACATACAGAAATCTGCATGGTCCACTTCACATGCAGTAGAACAATCTTCACTTTACAATAAGTGAGTGTCAACTGTTTTATGCAATAGACAACACTTTAAAGTCACATTCTTAAAGAAAAGCTTCATTTACAAAAGAAATAAAAGGTAAAGAAGCAATTACCGCTTTTAAAAAGCAGCTGCTTTGTTCAAGAGTGGAAGGTTTATGCCTGTATTGAAAGACAACATGATCACAAATAATGAAAACAATGAACAAATGAAAAACACTTTTACCATAAAGCAGTACACTTTCAAAATGACATACAAATAGTTAAAAATTTCATTATGTTGTCTAACTTTTAAATATGAGGACTTTCAATTATGCCTCAACATTTGTAATTTAGTAAATGAAAACTACGCATTGTTTTCTATGTCACTAAGAACTGTATTTAACAAATGTATATAAAGTCTATAGCAAGTTGATTTAAAAAAATTAAAGTTAATAAGAAACAGTACACTGAAGGCGCTCTATCCATCAAGCGCTTACTCTTCAAATTTTAAATGTGATGAATAGAACAGAAATTGTAACTATGCCACAGTAGCAATGCCAAAAAATAAAACAAGATCAATTATCACACATGCAGGGAATTCTGCCACAAAGCTAGTATCCTCATTCGTCAATTGTTCCAATAAAATAACATCTTAAAACACCAGTGATGTTGATGGTTTAGCTTACCTTCAGTGTACTGAATGTTGTACACAACCTGCTTAAAAGAGGAGACCGTCCCTGCAGGCAGGCTCAAGAAGGAACAGACCCCTTTCGGCAATGACTACACCAAGGGCATGCTGCTGTGGCCTGCACACACACACCTAGGAAAATGTGAATATAAACAGCATTTATGCTGGCCATTTTACCTGAAAACCAAAATGAAGCCAAGTCTGCTAAAAATAAATCAACCACCCAGTATTACTACTTATTTTATAACAGATGCTTTTGTCTTTTATGTGAACTGCAACCATATACATTAGCACTGTAATTTTGTGCAGTCTTGGCAGTTAAAACAGTTCTACAGTGAAATTTCACATAAGACACAAAACAGATTAACTAACATTTCTAAAAGAAATATCTCCCTTGGTGTTAATTCAAATATATCATGCTTCCTCAAATTTGCTGGAGAAATATTTATAAGTTTATATACATTAATAAACTGCTGTGGAATTTCTTCAGTCTTTGTATTTAATTACTCAAACCATTGGAGCTTCTTCATCTCGTTTAAATTTTTTCCTGGATAAAGGCATGCTGTAGGGCCTGGTTGATGCTAATTCGTTTGGCTGGGTCCAACATTAGGATCTGGTCCAACAAGTCCTTTAGTTGGTGTACTTTTTTACGTTGGTCTTCAGGAAGTCGCTGGCACCCAATCAAGTCAGCCAACAGGTCCTTAGTTGGATTAATGGTGCTCATGACAGTAACTTTCTCCTAAAAATAATTTTTAAAATGCGTATCTCTAAATGAAGTTACTAAAAACATGTAACATATAAGACTGTTTTGTCTACCAAAAATATCAATGTGTAAGTATAATCATCTATTCATTTGGAAATTTTACATGACTGCCTCTATCCTCCTCTGTGTTTCAAGAAGCAATAAGAAAACAAATGAAAAAGGTTAACTATAAGTTAGTTATGAATTTTTAGAAAACATTCTGTAACGTAACTTCATAAAAATACGAACAGAATAGCCCTCTAAAACTTAGTTAAGTAATTAAAATATGGGAATTCAAAAGTATTAACACATTGTTGACTGACAATTTTATGAAAAGCTAAGGCAAGTGCAAACATGAGTTAATTCATGTAGCAAACTGCATCCATTTGTTCAGTAACACATTGTTGACCAGCAATTTTATACAAAAGCTAATGGAAGTATAAGCACAAGTTAACTTATCGGTCAACAACCTTTGGGCTTGAAAACAAGTGTTTTCGTGACCGAACAACAATGTGGTAAATAATGAAAAATAACATAGTAAAAAAAAAACCAAAAAAAAAACCACATAGTAAATACTGGCTGTGTGAACTGTACTTTTCCTACTCTGAAGTGGGAACAGACAGACCTGTAAATAATGAGTTGACCCCATGAAGTGCTAAGGATTCTGACCAAGTTAGGGACATACAATCTGACGGGGCCAAAATAAAGAAGTCCTTACTTCAACCTGCAAGTTTTTAGAAAGGCTACGCAGAATGCATATTTCCCCTGAATACATGTTTTTTTTAGGGGACAAGGAAGTATAGGAAGCAAGTAAGGTCAGGATGGTCTGAGAATAAAGGCATAGAGGTCTGAAACAGCATGCCCTATAGCTATCTGCCAAGTGTGAAATGGTAGGGTTTACAGAGTACAGTGCAAGAAAGGGAAAACTGTTGAAGATGGCTGAGTTCCTATCACAGAAGACTTAAGAAATTTGTTATTCTGACAAATTGAAATATATTACCTAGGTAATGAAATCCAATGAAGGGTACTTAAGGTTTTTAAGCAGAGAGAATTTGTTTTCAAAAAGATCACTATGGAGGCAGAATGGGAGGCCAGACCAAGAAAGTGACCCAAAGGAAGAGATAAGATGGGCCCAAATATGACCTATCATAAAAATAAACCCAAACTACACATTTTAAAATTCCTTCATCTTTTTCAAACTTGATGTATTTTGTTCAGGAATTGGCCAATACCTAAAAGAAATTATTTTTAGTGTTTTAAAATATTCATAACTCCTAGCAGAACCCAGCTCATTTGTTAACAATAAAATAATTTTGCATACTTAAATGAGACTTACCCTCTCTGTTACTTTATCAACTTCTATGTACATAAAGTTGAGGTTTTGATCAAAATGTTGGTCTTTGAATACGCCTTTCCGAATCATCTGGAAATAAGACAAAATAAAAAACTTAGTTTTGAACTATTATGAAATAGTCTAGCTTACTAACAATTTAATACATAACAAGTCATAAATATTTACTCTCTGGATTTGTTCTCTCATTTGAAAATGACCTCAGGATTTTTGCTCTCAGGAGTTTAATGTCTTTTAAAAAGCTAATACAAATGCCACACCTAAAACAACTTAATAACATGAAATCATTATATTTCCCCAGGCAGTGACTTAAATCAATTATGGTATCAAGTTTGTGCTTTCATTATTCCAAATTGAAGATTAAACAGACTTAAAATTATTTGTTCTAGATAGGAAAAGTATTACACAATTGGGGCCTTTTTTCTTGACAGTTAATAATGAAACCTAATGCCATTTTACAAGTTATGCTCAAATAGCCTTAAAAAGATACAGGTCAGATCTCATTAAAATAAATACTAACAGCTAATTCCTGTATAATTTAGTCTTAACAAGTCCAACATAACGTAAGCTGAAATTGTAAAAGATATGGCTCTCAGATATTTTAATAACTAATTCCTGAAGCTCTTGCTTTGTGTTAATCAAACAGAAGTTGATATGATAGCTGAAGCATTAAGGATGAGTTTTATGTGAGGAGGATGTGATTTCAAATAAATTTTCCTGGTACCTTCCCTTCCCCAAATAGTTTCCAATCTTGAATAAACTGATTGCCATCAAGTTCCTCTTTCAACGTTCACTTATTCCTCCTTTGATGATTGAACTATTCCTTACATCTAATTAACTTGACCTGCACTTGTTTTCATTTCAGCTCTGAAGCATGTTTATGCTGCTACCAATAAAGGTATGTTCCTAAGAACACTGCTGCTTCTGAAAGAACAGGCGCATGAAATATTCATTCATATATATATATACACACACACACACACACACACACATATATATATATATATATACATACACACCACACACACACACACACACACACACATATATATGAATGAATACAGGGTACGTGTGATCAATTTGCAAAATTTCAGTAAAATAAACATAACACAAAAGTCTTATATTTTCAAATAAATGTATTCTTATATGTAAATACATAATCATTTTTTTAATTGTTCAAAGTCTCCATTTGCTGCAATAATAGACTCAATTCAAACTGGGAATCTTGAGTACACTTTCATTAACTTTTCTTTATCCACAGACATCATAATGTTTTCTATCTTAGCTTTAACAGCCTCTTTATTGGAATGAGGTTGTTTATTAACTTCTCTCTCACAAATGCTCCATACATAATAGTCTAAAGGATTTGCATCTGGTGAACTAGGTGGCCAGATTTCCTTTGACCAGAATTCAGGAACATTGACACTAAGAAATTCTTGCACCATTTTGGCATTATGGGCTGGTGCATCATCTTGTTGGGAGATAAAATGATGTCCATTTGCCACTTGCTTCATCCACAGTACAACTACTTGTCCCAAAAGGTCAAAGTACACATCAGCAGTCACCTTCAAGTCTTAAGGAAACAAATGTGGGGTCATTATGTCTCCTTCATTACTGACAACACCAAACCCCAACACTGTAGCAGTAAATTTCCTTTTCATGACAATTGGGACTTCATTAAGATTCTCACAGAGCCACCTGTTCTATCTTCTGTTGACTATTTGGTCCTGCTGAGAATTCTTTTCATTGGAGAAGAAAATCAGAGGGATTTTTTCTTTGGGGGTTTTCAATTTTGTTAGCAATTTCCTTGCTTTTTCAAAGTGCCTTTCCTTTGTCTGCTGTGTCCTAAACTGACCTCTTCTAAGAACATACAGTCTGTATCTGCTATCTTCAGCAATAATCTTGTGAACTGTTGCATCTGACATCTGCAATTCTCTAGCTGTGGAGTGCATTGACTTTCCTGGATCTTCACTGATGATCTCCTGGATTCTGTATACAATATCTGGACTTGTGCAATCCCTGTCAACTGTATGTAAAGGGATGTTACTGAAGTCCATAACCTCCTTAGCAGTTGGCCCTGCACTCAGTACAGAAATTATGGTTGCTCTAACATTATATTCCTTCAAAATGATGGCTGCTCTCACAATTGAATATTTTATATCTGAAATGATGTTAAATCATAACCTGAGAAACACAATTTTTCAAAATTAAGGAGCATGTGAAATAAGGAGATAAAAAGTTATTGCCAATGTATCACATGCACGCTGTGTGTGTTTGTATATATATATATACATATATATAAATATGTATGTTGTTTAACAGTTATGTTCAATTCCCTCTTCCTCAGTTCCAATTCTACCCTACTGTTTGCTTGATTCAAGAGGGTGAAGAACAGCACAAAGACAGATTTTACAGGGGAAAAGGAGAACAAAGTTCTATTCTCTTTTGATAGCTCTTACCTGATTAGAACCACTAATTTAAAGACCAAAAATGAGAAAGAGCTAAAGAATCAGAGTAGCCATATAACTTGCCTCTCTGCAACTGTTTTATAGCCATTAGTGATGAGTGTCAGCAATTCAACAGTCTGACTATAGGAAACTAACGCTAAGACCTTAAAAAAAAAAAAACAAGTTCACATTAACGTCCTACCTTATTTGGCATCTTTCCTTTGAGATCCATGGCAAGCTTCAACATGTGGTTATTGGTTTTGCCAGGAAATAAAATTTTTCCAGTATAGAGTTCATATAAGGTACAACCTACAGACCACATATCTATACCATAATCATAGCTTTTACCTATAACTGGAAACAAAATGGAAATTTAAATATATGATGATGAAAACAATTACTATTTATTTCCATACAGTGGAATATTAATTTAACATGAACTATATAATTACAGTCTTAATACCTCATGTTAGCATTAGTTTCATGTTCTTTCCCATTGATTCTTAACAGAAATTCAATTTAAAACCTTAAAAAATGAGGGAGTGGGGAAGGAACAAATTGAAGGAACAGAGAAAATGTGTATTTCTTTTCTTTTTCATCTCACCTTTGGCAGAGGTGCTATCAGCCTCAACAAGGCAACAGGGAGAAAAAACAAAGGTCCCACACCAGTCATAAATTTGATAATCAGATCTCTGAGTAATCAAGAGCATATGCCAAAGTCAAGGATTTTCCACAAGTGCTTTTGCTACTCTTGCCAGACATAATTAAGACTCCTATCTCAACTACCATCATTCCACCCAAGGAGGATGAACTTACTATGGTTCCCTTCCTATATACAGCTGCTAAAGCGAGATGAAAAGAGTAGTTAAGACATTAAATATGCTCTTTCTACCACATATGATGGCCCAGGTCAAAGGACATTTGAAGAAACTTACTGATTTCAGGAGCACGGTAAAATCTACTGACAAGATAAGGAGTTATGTCATTATCCGCAACATGTGAAGCCGACCCAAAATCACAGAGCTTTAAAATAGTTTTTGATTCATTAACCTGCAAGACATTTTATCATGGATGTTTAATACAGGCCAGGAATAATTAGGGACAATCAGATAAAAATAATTGGCTCTGTGAAGTTATTTCCAATACTGAGAACAAAGTCATTTTAAAATCTTGTTTAAAATTATTTTATGACTCAATTTCCTAATTATTGAAAAATTAAGAAGTACTATTTAATTACAATTAGTAAAAGAACTTTTCTCAGTGAAGAACTATGAGATAATAACAAATTGAAATTAATTTTAACCAACGCTATTTAGAAAAAGATGGGGTAGTAAGATAAAAATATCACTGATGCAAAGCATCATCTAAAAATTCCCTAACACCTGAATAGCATCAAGTTACTATTTAAAGGAGCATGAAGACGTTCATTAATAAGGGACCAGATTTAGGTTAACTTTCAGTTGACTTAACTTTCAGTTGCCAAAAAATTACAATGGCAACAAAAGCAGGATGACTCAGGATAAATATGGATAAAAATGAAATAAAAATGTTCAATGGAAGCTGCTAGACCATCCCATGTTTAGCTATCACTTCAAGTCTAAAAAGTATTAAATCCCTTAAATATAAAGAAGGTATTAGTCAAGAAAGTGTTAAAAATACTTGGCAAAACTGATAAACATGAACTCTGTATTAGTCATTTGCTTCTTTTTTCCTTTGTAAATACTTCAACATACACAGTAACAGTGACATCTGCTGAGAAAGGCTGGAGCTGCTCCCATGACTGCTGCCACTCATGAGTCAGAAGCATGTTCAGGATTAACAAGTGCAGATAATTCATATTCCAGAGTCCCTTCCCCCCTTCAAAAGAGACACACATAAATTCCGAGTTGGGACTTGAACTTGGCCTACTGCTCCCACCCAAAAGAAAACATAACACTTTAAATAAATAATTAGTCCTAAGCACTCTCTACTGGGACATCCTAAAGCTCAGCTGGTGTTATAGACTGGTCCATTACAGACATTCATGGGATTAAGCTAATGACAGAAATGATAGTTTTAACTGACACACCAATAAGAATTCTCTTTATCTGGAGGATCAGTAAAATAGTTAATTTCACAGAAAAGCACTTTCAAAGGTTTTTAAAGCATCAACTGCATTTAGCTACTTATGAATGCAGTTGCACCCTGGTCGGGTGGCTCACCAACTTGGAGCATCATCCGCATTTAAAAAAGGTTGTGGGTTCGATCTCCTGTCTGGGCACTTATCTAGGCTGCACATTTGATCCCTGGTCGGGATGCATACAGGAGGCAACCGATGATGTTTTTGTCTCACATCAATGTCTCCCCCCTCAACCTTCCCCTCTGTCTTAAGTCAATGAACAACATATCCTTGGATGATGATTAAAAAAATTCAGTAGCAATAGCAAGAAAAAACCTAGGACTGTTTCAAAAATTAGAATCTACCAATGGAACTGGTGGGCTAGCTAAAATGCCTTAAATAATAGTAGGGTTATGTACACTGAGGTGCACTTTAGTTTGGCTACACAACTTCTATCCCCTCATGAGGGAAGTGGTAGGTACTTCTACCAAACTGATGGCTAAAATGGTCAACTAATAAAAGCTTAGGGTTTTCATTAAACAGCTCCATTTTCTTCAGAAAGGGAAAATATTCAGTGTCAGAATCTGCAAAAACCTGTACTAGTTAAACATTAACTCAAAGAAAAATGAAGTTTAAAAAAAAAAGGGATTCTAAGATACTGGCAGATGTCTTATTCTGTAACCTCTATGGTGATTAAACAGATGTTCACTGTATACTATCTTTAAACTGTACATATTTTGTACATTTTTTGATATGAATGGTATAGTTCACAATTTAAAAAAAAAACAAGAATTGAGGTAAAAGTCAACTATTAAGCTAACTAGACAAGTCTACAATTCATATATACCTACCATCTCACTATAATTATCAGCTCCTCTAAGTTATATTAGATATGCAACACATTATAAACTCAGACCAAACATACCAAAATGGAATGCCTCATTATTAATGTGGTAGTGTAAAAGGAAATAATGTGTGCATTAATCACTACATTATAATATGTATTTCTAAATTTCAAATACATAAATGCTCTGAGTCTGCATTCTAACACATCAGGAGTCGTTAGGTAAGAGGTTAAGACCCTGAAAGATGCCTTTTATTATAACACCTAATCATAACTGAGCTATAACTATTCTGGGGCTTCCAGAAAGCACAGCTTCTGAAGCAATAAAGATTAAGTGAAAAAAAGAATTACTCATGGGTACCTTTAAACTCAACTCTATATACCTGCTTAAGAGAAGGTAATTCTCTTAAATGTCCTGAAACCCAGCAATCTATAAAATTCCCTTAGATGTCCTTAACTCCGTCACTCTATCAAATTAAAGAACAAATAAGTGTAGACATACCTTATTTCAAAACAGCAACATGTGCAGCACTTATTTTATTTTCAATACCAGAGGAAGCCCATCATTACTATATTAAAGCACTCTTGGGATTTGTGTGTATTCTGAACCCACAATCAAAAGGAAAAAATTGGGACACTGGCCTGTCTCATCTTTCTTTATACTTGAAAATTTCATGGCTCAATTCCCAAAAAAGTAAAAATTGGTAGTCATTTGTAATGGATAGTAAGTATAGTAAGTTATTATTCTCAGATGTTATTTCTAGAATAATACAGTGGCGATCTCACATTAATGGTAAGGAGGTATATACAGGGCAACCTGACCATTTGACTTACCAGGATATTATCTGGCTTGATATCTGCATGTAGAATATTGCATCTTTTAAGAAGTTTCAATGCCAAGAACAATTGCTGACTATAGGATCTTACGGCTTTAATATGAAGACCAACATCTTTACCATATTTTTTTAACACCTCACGTAAATTCATACTTTTAGGAGAGAAAAAAATTAGGGATTAAAATGGTAAATGGACATTTAAGAAAGCAAAAACATTTAAGCATAAAGTAAAATTCAACCCCAAATACATATTACAGTGAAAAGAACCCCACTCCAAAACATTCAATCAATTATTCTACACAGAAACGACAGCATATGAAACGGTAGCATATGAAACGGTAAGTACATAGCACAATTCCAGTAACATTCAATTTTCAAAATAACAATAAAAAATATATGCAATGATAAAATTTCTATTTGTTTTTGTAGGTCTATATTTGAAAGCCTAACAACAAAGCCTTGCTTTAGAAGATCAAAATCGTATTTCTATTCCACTATTTCCATTTCTTTTCATTCTGGCTTAACCTCTCCTTGAAGTACTTAATTTTCAGAGAATTTGTCTTGTTGAGCTGAAGCCTAAAACCAATTAATAACTGGAGCATAATGTGTAATCAATAAATATTTATACAGTAATGATTGTCAACAGCCAGCTCTTAACCAAAAAATTATACACCAAAACATATTTTTTTGCCAATCTAACAAAAAAAAAGGTGTAATTTTGATTCATTTACACCAGACAGTTCTTGTTGTGTTGGCTATTGTCATATTTTTGACAATCTAAGGAAAAGAGGTCAGTACCCCTGATTAAATATTCAGGTATTGCATGTTTTAAGAATTCTTGTGGTGTACCAGTTGAAAATTGCTGATCTAGAGTGAGGCTGGTAGAGATAAAGAAGCTTAATTTTCAGTTTAGTGTATAAGTTTTGAGAGTGTACCTGAGAGGCTCAAATACAAGACAGAGATGCTGTTTGTGATAAAAGTGTCTGAAGAGTCGCAAACAATGAAATTTGTCATCAGGATCGGCATCATTAAGTTTTTTCAAGAATTCTAGTTCTTTTAAACCAGTTTTTTGCCTGAAATAAAGAAAAATTAGTCAAAATTAAATACATTGAGAATTTAGGAAAACTGATATATCTATCTGCTAGTTCCAATCTGATGTACCATAGGTGATATGTTGGTTTGTATTTTTTGAAGTAGTAATAATAAATCTATTGAGAACTGACAAGTCTGTATCATTTACATAATACTTTATGTACTTAATCAATTACTGTTTTCATGAAGTTAATTTTCAAAATAACCAATCAAAATAAAACCAGAAACACTGAAGAATAAATCCATCTTGCTTAAAGGAAAGTCAATCTTGCACATTTTATTCTCAAGTCTTGATATAAATATTAATATTTGGTTATCCTCTTAAAATTCTAGCTATAATTTGTCAATAGGCTACATTTTAAAAAGTTAGTGTTTATAAGATAACTATCAAAACAAAAAAGAACTTTCTAAGCCTAGGGTGGCTTAAGACTTTAGTATAAATCTACAACATTTCTTTCTAGTGTTTCAAAACCAACAGTAAGTTGATTTTAATGCTAGCTCAGTGCATGTTATACATTATGCATTAAGACATGTGTAGCAATTATGTAACTATTCTATTAAAGGAAAAAGACAACAGATAAAGATACAAGAAATTCCTAGGACTATCTGATAAACCAGCTTTCCATTTTTTTTTTGCCACCATATGCTAAATAGTGACAACTATCTATATAATCCTTTTACTTTTCGCTTTTAGACTTGAGTTTAAGACATTCATAGCAAAAATGACCAGTAAGACAAGCAGTTGAAGGCGTCTAAGTTGGTATTAGTGCACAAAATAGGTACTAAATGCACTAAAATACAAATCAGCCTATAGTGGTAGTACTTCACATGTCACACATGGCTATTAAAAATCCAGTCAAAAAGAACTGTTTGTCATTTTATAATTCCAACACTTGTTTTACACAGGTTACTACTTTTTTAATGGCACTTAAAAACATTTTTACTTGTGAATATTCATGTCATTAAAGATTTCATCATATATTTTTCTAAACTTACATGAGCTCATTGTTTCTGATGATCTTTACGGCTACTTCTTGGTTGGCTCTTGCATTATCTCTGGCTCGTACAACATTACTGAACACACCCTGACCAGTGTAGCCATACACGTTGTAGCGCTTATCTAGTACTTCACCTATGTTTACACCTAAAGGAGTAAATTAAAAAATTAGAAATTTGACCAAGCATTACCAAACCAAACAATGAGATACACAGGATAAATTAAAAAGCAGGAAATAGTGCAGTCACTTAAAACATGCTTCCAATTCTACTTGGCTTCCTAGGCAACATAGAGAATCAAGGCCAGGCCTCCACTGGTCACTGTCTTTCATAATGTGGTTAAAATTACATGCCCGCTCCAATCATTACAACGAAGAGTTCCTGTTATCCTATCAAATGCTGATGATTTTAACACTGAATATAAGAAATGTGCTGGCTGAAAGGTTTCTAACTGTAGTCCTGCATGACAGCTACAAGTTCCTTATATGTCGGTTCCCTTGGTTAAAGATCAAGACAAGCAAGTGATGGATCCATCCCTTCCTTTATCATCAGCTCTGATTATCTCATAGCTGAAAATAACTGTGAATAGAATTAAATTGCACATCAAATCTTTACCTCACTTCAATTTACAATGCTTCTGGGCTGCTTACTGAAATAAACATGGATTCAGCAGCTGCTAGATGAGATACACTTTTTAGGTGATAGTACTATGATGTGACTTTTAGGGTTCTTCATTGTATGACTGCCTCAGCCACATACTTTTACAAAATGTTACAATGAACTCTGAAGTTACTACGAATTGTTAACTTACGATAATAGCCTTCTGCATCAGTCCAGTTATCCCTGAGGTTAGGATTCTCTTTGAAATCTTTTCCAATGCCAGCAGCCCGAAGACGAGCACTCTGAAAGAAAGGAGACCCTATGAGTTATGTACCCACCAATCAGGCAGACATTTAAAACACTTCCTGGAAAACAAAAATGGGCAAGACCAGCTATAAGTTCATAAAAACATTTCATGTCAAATAAACTTTACTACCACTCATATATATGTGAGATAGATGAAATATGATTACCAGTCTCCTGTATCACAATAATGTTTAGGAAAATAATAGTG
This sequence comes from Noctilio leporinus, assembly GCA_004026585.1. NCBI lineage: Eukaryota > Metazoa > Chordata > Mammalia > Chiroptera > Noctilionidae > Noctilio > Noctilio leporinus. The sequence continues at coordinate 40,529 of PVIW01008106.1, read as the reverse complement.
TATCTCTAAAAATGTTTGGGAATATGACTAGGACATAAATGAAAATAAAAACTCAAACCAGATCTGAGTTTTCATAGCCACTGACAGAAGACAAAAATTACAGATGGAAATTTAGTTAACAGTCTCTTCTACCAATTCTTTCTCACATCCCTTTTATTGCCTTGTCATGTAACACTTGTTGCTTCTCTTCCCATAGTCAGTGGCTGTACCAATTGAGCCTGCGAGGATAATTTAAGAGTATCTGGTACTTCTGAAGGGTCTTTAACACACATCACTCTCCATGATATTCAGAAGATCCCTTAGTATTATCCAGACACATAATGGCTCAATAATCACTTCATCCCCCCTTAATTCCCCACTCTTGCAAAATAAGTATGTGACATACTACTTAAACCAATTAACAATGTCTGCTGGGTTCTAAGCACTGGCTGCTTACCCTATCCTTTCCCTGCTATGTTTATCCTTCCTATCTCCTCTTACCAAAGCTTCCTATTTCTCATGTCCTCTCACTTTTGAAACCCTTTCAAGAAAAGGCACTGATAAAAATTGCTAAAGGACCAACATGTCTTAATCTGCTCCTTACAACATTTTCAACAATTCAATGAATTCTATTAGCCTCCAAATCCTTAAGTTCTCCATCCCTTGCAATATAAAAGCCCCAAATGAACTCTGTTTTAATAAAGGCCTGGAAATTACTGACATCATCTTGTCTCACCTAAGTACCTGCACTCCCCTCAACCCCCCTGCCCACAATTTGAAATCTAAGAAAACAGTTGTTTCAAAGCAGTAACTACACCTTTAAATCACATATTTATTGAGTTGCCAAAAAGTTTTCTGTAAGATAGCTCTAGTAGTGCTTATGTGTCTTTAACATCATTAAAAATAATTTCCTCAGATTGTATTGTGACAGCTGCCATATCAGCATGCATTAAAGGAAAAAAGCATCAAAATTGGTTAATTTTTGTGTAGCCATTTTAATATTCAAGACGGAAGAACATACACAATATTATTGGTACGTTATGCTTTATTAGTTCAAGAAAGGTAAAGACACAACTCAAAACAAAAAAAATTTGTGCAATGTATGCAGAAGGTGCTGTGACTGATCAAAAGCAGTTTGTACAGTTTCATGCTGAAGATTTCTTCACTGGACAATGCTCCATGGTTGGTAGGCCAGTTTAAAATGATAGTGATCAAATCAAGACATTAATTGAGAACAAGCAATGTCATACCAAGTGGGAGACAGCTGACATAATCAAAATAATCCAAATCAACAGTTACTGGTAAAAATGAAATGTGTCTTATTTTATGGGAAAAAAACCATATGGAGTTTTTTGCCAACCCAGTAACTTCTTTTATGAAGCTCTCAAACTGTCCTGCTGTACTTGTTTTACATTTTTGACTTAACTTCAGACTTAAAAGTTGCTAAACTAGTACAGAGTTTCTAGATACCCTTCACCCAGTTGTCCAAATGTTAATATTTATTATTTTGCTTTACTTATTTCTCTCTCTCCCAACTCCCTCCCTTGATTCATACATGCAACATACACACACACACACACACACACACACATTTGTTATCTATGTTTTTTTGGTTAATAGTTATGTTTTTATGACTTAGTTACTTACATCAAAATATGCGGCAAACATATCATCAGATTCTGTAAACATATCAGGTGCCAACAGTTTTTTCTGAGATGACCCTTAATGAAAATTAGTATTAATATTTGAAAAATGTGATACAAATTAAAGTACAAATATTGGAAAATCAATAACAATTCAAACTTCCTTTTGCACACCAGTTTTTCATTAGGAACCAACTTGAACTCACTTTTTTTTTATTTTTAAATTTTTAACTATTATTTTTAGAGAGAGAGGTAGGGAGAGAGGGAGAGAGACATCTATTAGCTAAACAATGATTATGTATTAAAATGAAAGCTCTTTAAAAATTGTATTTTTAAATTGTAAATATTAAGCTTTGGAGATTTTCAAAAGGTTAATATCCACATTAAAAATAGATACAGGTCTATATATATTTCTTTCCTAAAAAGTCCAATAACCCCATAAAAAGAAAAACAGAACAACAAAAAATTAGAGTTCTTAGGAAAAAAAACACAAATTAAAATTAATATGAAATACCCTATCTCTCATGAACTGGCTAAAAATCCCAAGCATGACAACACTGTTAACAAGGCCCTGGATAAACAAGCATTCGGATATTGCCTGTGAATGGCAATAATTGTATCACTGTTCTAGAGGTGAACTTGGAAATATACAGCAAAAATCATTAGTATTCATTCATTCTTCTGGCCCAGCTATTCCATTTCTAAGAAAAAAAAAATGACAATGCATAACACTGTTACAACTAATGCTCCAATAAAGAACCAACAACTGAACACACCCCATATATTCACCATTAGAAGACAGATGGATGTAACACAACAACAATAAAATAAAAAATAAAAATTAAAAAAAAAAAAAAGAAGACAGATGGCATACTCATTACACTGGAATAGTATACAACTATAAAAAGTAAAAATATTTTCATGCAGATGAGTGTCACAGTATGCCTTTTTTGTGTTTGTGTAATTAGAACACAAATACATACACAAAAATATTTTAATTTTTAAAAACACAGGAAATTATTAAAAATCAAAAGCAAATCAAAATAAACCTAAACCTATCAAATTTGTGGTATAATAATACAGAGAATTATTTCAAATGACTTTAAAATAAATTTGTGACTATATACCTTGGAATGCGTTCTAAGGACAAAAAGAACCTTTCAATTTCAAATTGCATTCAGTATTTTTAAAATTTATAATAATACTGACAACTCAATGTATATATCAAAGTTTCAAAATAACAGTCTGAGTTATGTAATTTGAACCAAGTTTTTTTACCATGAAAGGGATTGAAACATGAAATAAAATTAGCTACTATAACTTCTATTATCACAAATTTTATTTTTTCCCTTTTTCTTTTTTAAAGTAATCTAAAAGTTTAATTGGCATTATCGGTATGAATGCACCTTTCCCAAAATGTTATATTATGTCTTAGCTTTGTCTATAGAAAAGGCTTAGGAGTAATGGGCACCTTAAAGTGCCCTACCTCTAAGCAATTACTTCCCCACTAAATGGAACCAAGATGCCTTGGAGCAACAGCTGATTCTGTTCTGGGGCAAAGTATGCATGAGGTGAGCCTGGAATCTCTTACTGTGGTAGAATAGGAGCCAGAAAACTAAGGCTAGGCCAAATTTTGCCCTGGCTTATTTCTGTATGGATTATTTGTGTAGTTTTAAAGGTTTGGGGGAAAACATCAAGCATATGTTGACACATGAAAATTTCATAAAACTCAAAAGTTCAGTGTCTCTGATTTTTCTGAGGAACACAGCCATGCTCATTTATCCGAGCTGACTAGCTGCTTCTGCACTACAACAGCCGAGCTCAGCAGTTGGAACAGAGGAAAAGAAAGTCTAAATATATAAAAAATTTCCTTATCCACTGTGCCACCAGCCAGGGCAGTAAGAGCATCTAATTTGGATTTTAGTTCAAACCAACCATTAAGTCTTTCACAAAGAAACAAACTAAAACATTTACAGATGAAATGAAATCATGGCTAGGATTTGCTTTAAAATACTGTATTCTAGCAAACAAAACAAAGGGTTATGAGTAGGAATTCAATATACTGTTCTTGTTATGTGATATAATAAAAAACATGTATAGAGAGCACTCACTAGGGTACATTTAATACTATATTACTGTAAGCTACTGAGTAACATTCCTAATCTTTCACTTTCCCCATCCTGAACAATCTCTCTCATGAAGTCACAGAGCTAAGAATTCAGAGAAAAGCATGATCATAACAAAAATCTAACTTACCATTGTTTTGTTCAACAGTCATTAGATTATGCTTGGCTTTTACTGACGCCTCAAATGTATCAACATTTTCCCGTTCATACTCTTTAACATCAGCAGCTACCCTTTCTAGAATGTCATCTGGAGAAGGTGACCGTGTACGAGTACTACTCTGCGGGCTGCTAGGTTCAGATGGCACAGACATATTGCTATCTTCAGCAAGGTATTTATATTTCTGTAATAAGAATACAATACATACTTTATCATAAAGTCTGATGTTATGTATCTGCTAAGAGGTGCTATGTAAAAAGCCAAATAGTGTTAAAACTTTTTAAATGGTATTGATACCTTGATTAAATAAGATCCACAATCCCTTATATAATTCTAAAATCCACAAAACTCTAAAAACAGTTTCTCTATGTATGGTACACATTCACTAGGTGACAAACCTGACCAAAACAGACGTGACACTGTTTTACAGTGTATGCCTTGCTGTAGAAACGTGCGTATTATTTGACAATGGATGCTGTTCCAGACCCCACTGATGGGGCTGATATACACAGATACACCATGTTCCTTTTCTAAGTTCTGAGTTCTGAAGCACATCTGCCCCTAAGAGTTGGAGATAAGGGATTGTGGATCCAGGTAAGGACAGAAACAATTTCAACCAAGTCTTTAGGAATATCAATTCAATACCAACTTCATCAGTGTCCCAGTAAAGTTACGTTTTCTCTAGAATTCCAGTTTCACCTTCCAGCCAGCCTACGGTGATGTATGTCGTCCTTGCCTTCACTCTGAATACCAGTGCCTGATTTACGGTTTCTCAGGTGTCTAGGTGAGCTGCCATGACTGTTCTTTCCTTTTGTGTGCTCTCCTCCTTAGAGTATCTAATTATTTTTCATGTCTTTTAGAATTCTTCCTCTCAACTCCATCACACCCACCTTCCCATCATTAGCAGAAAATTGTAATGTTGATGACAGAAGGCACTTTATAGGGACTGCCATCCCACAAAGGATCTTGTGGCCAGGGCTTTATCAAGATGTCAAGGAAGAACTGACAATGTACCAAGGCAGCTCATCTTATCGTTAAATGTGAAGACTATTTTCCCCACCCAATTTTTTAACCACCTAGCTCGAAACTAGTCTTAAATATTTATTTAAAAAAAAAGATTTTATTTATTATTTTTCAGAAAGAGGGGAAGGGAGAGAGGCAAAGAGGGACAGAAACATGAATATATGGTTGCCTTTCACCTGCCTCCAGCTACAAATCTGACTGGAGACCTGGCTTGCAACCTGGTTTTGTTGCCCTGGCTGGGAATTGAACCAGTGACCTTTGGGTTCACAGGCCAATACCTTATCCACTGTGCCACCTGCCAAGGCTGATAAAATTGTTTTTGAGATGTTCCATTCAACAATTAGATATTAAGAAGTTTGTTTTTTTTCAAATAGTAACAGGCATAATTTTTTTTGGCAAATGAAGTTCCTCCAATTTATTCTATAATCATTTATGGGGGTTTTCCTGTTTATTAATTTAAACAAACTTTTTCAAATATTACATCTTACAAAAGAGGTCTATATCAATCCTATACATATTTTTAAAAAGTAACCATTTCAATTTTAAGAAATTTTTCAAGATCTATTGAATCGCTACTTTGTTAAAATAAAAAACTTTTATTTTACTGAAATATTCATTATTAATGGAGGATGGATAAAAATTTTACTAAAACCACATACCTGAACAATTGCTTGCCTTTGTATTCTTCTCTGTTCTATTAGTGCCTCTTCATCTTCTTCCTCTACATCGAAGTCTTCAAGGCTTAAAAAGTTACACATATATACATAAAATTAATTTTAAACACCCTTAGATATTCCAAAACCACATATTTTTTAAAAAGCTGGAAAATGTAGTCATCAGTGATTCTGAGCAAAAGTCTTAAGCTATCTTACTCTCTATCTTTGTTTCTAAAACTATCTCACTGTGGTTTGATTTTCTGGCAAGTTATTCAACCTTCTGTGTCTCATTTTTACCCTTATCTGTTTCATGGCACCAAAATGAGGCAAAGTAAGACCCTTTAATTTAAAAAATTTCATCACTGGCTGTTATGACCTTAGTATCAGTAAAGTCTTTTCACCCCTCTACCCTCAGTTTCCACACCTATAAAATAAGAGGGCCAGGATAGAAAAATAAGGTATCTTTTTTGGGTCACAGAACGCTTTGAAAGCTATAGATCTTTTCCATGAAAAAGGGACATGTAAACACCAGCATACAATGTGAAAGGGAACGTGGTTCTACCTCCCATCACTGACCCAGACTGGTCCTAACTGTCCACTGAAGAACTCATCCACAATTTTCATGATCCCTCCCCTAGTGTAGCCTTTTCTGTGGTTTGCTAAATGCCCACCATGGAAGAGTAGCCAAAGTGAACTCTGAAGGGGTTAGGATCTACATGTTAACACCTTTCTCCAATTCAATTTTCTCATCACCTAATTCTACTCAGGGTTTCTTGTACTTGGCACTATTGACATTTTGACAGTTCATTATGGGGGCTGTCTTGTGCACTGGGAGATGTTGAACAGTACCCCTGGCTTCTCACCACTGGATGGCCTAAAATGTCTTCAGACATTGTCAAGTGGAGAAACAAATCACTCCCAGTTGAACCACTGGTCTAAATTAGTCTTATTTATTTAGACAACTAAGTTTGCATTAAAAAAATTTCCCTGCTGCACTATTAACACTGAAATGTGTTATATTTTCCATATTTTAACATGGGTACCTGCTACTAGATAGTCTCAGTAGCAAAGTATATATCATTTTACAAACTAAAAGGTCTAAACTTAGTTTAAAAACTTCCCCCCATAAAACTGGTATTAAGGTAGACAAGACTATCTAATGTATCTGTTGTTTCTAATAAAAATAAAGGGAAAGCTCATAATAAAGTAATGACCCAATGTGTACTCTAGCTAAAACTGAAACATCTAAATTCAGAAAACCATGCCCTCTACTACATATCCTATATAATATGTACAAAGATTTAACTTATAAATTCAGAACCAAACAAATGGGCTCACTTACAATATTGAGGTGGAAAATATTTACATCAGTGTTTCTCTCAATCAGAAAAAAAATGTTTATGGGAAAATGTCACTCTTACTTATCTTCAGAAGAAGATTCTTGCTCTACTTTCATTCCTTCAGAAAGACTTCCTTTAAATTTATCTTCCTTTACTTTGCTTCTGCTTCTACGTCTACGACCACCCCGAGATCGAGACCGCCTTCTCATTCGTGATCTGCTCCTCCGACCTCTGTCCCTTTTGAGGAGAAAAGATCCTATTATAAGTGTGTACACACACACATATGCGCACGCACAATTTCTTTTTAAGTTAGTTAAAGTTGGGGAGGTTGGGCTATGTTAGGAGTAGGAGTATATAGGAATTCTGTACTTTTCAAAAGTTCAATTTTGCTGTGAACCTAAAACTTCTAAAAATGAAGTATTAAAATTTTAAAGTAAAATAATATCAGAAAGATTGGATATAACCAGCTTAACTGAAAATAAGTAAAACATAGCAAGCTACTCTACTTACTAATTACAAAGGTGCACAGAAAACTATGGGGGCAATAGAAATGTTCTATCTTGACTGTGGAGTTATATAGCTCTGTTGGTTAATTTATTTTGTAGCAAAAAAGGGTGAATCTGTTTTATGTAAAAGATGTTTCAACAGACCTGATTTTAAAAAGATCTATTGATCTTTTTAAAGGTATGGAGAGGACAAATGTGACAAAAATCCCGAGTTTAACTGATATGGCCCTCAGACATTTTTATAAATGTATAAAGGTTAAATGCCTCATAGTAAACAAACTTATTATAATTCAAGTATTAATAGTAAAGTCTACGTGAGAAGGATGGAAAACGCCAAACACACAGGCTGTGAGTTTGGAAAGGACTGGCAAACTCCAGCTAATCACATCTGACAACTATGTTTATGTTTGTCTCAGATTACTTCTGAAACCTCACTAAAAGGACAGCCAAAGGAAAAATTAAAAAGAAAATCTTCAGATAATGAAAATATGAAGAGTCATGACAGCTGAGATGATTGCACATTTCAAATCTTGAAATGTGCAAGTGGGGAAAAGTAATTACAGATCGAATTTAAACATTAGTCCAATAGGAACAGACAAGGTGAAAAAAACAAAACAAAAAACACATCACTGCATGCCACAAAACCTCAGAAAGCCTCAAGAATTGGAGATACTATGTTCTCTGAAGGATGAAGTGTGAGATAAACACTAAAAAGAGCCCTGGCTGGTGTGGCTCATTGGCTGAGTGCTGGCCTGTGAACCAAAGGGTCGCTGGCTCGATTCCCAGTCAGGGCACATGCCTGGGTGGCAGGCCAGGTCCCTGGTTGGGAGTAAGCAAGAGGCAACCACACATTGTTGTTTCTCTCCTTCTTTTTCTCCCTCCCTCCCCACCCTCTAAAAATAAATAAAATCTTTTTTTTTTTTTTTTTTTAAAGAAAAAAAGCTAAAAAGAATTGGTTGAAAGCCTTAAGGAACAGCTTGACTCTATATATTCCCCTTCCTGACTCGGCAGTAAATGCCAACCATCCCCCTTCACATTCTGGCAGAAAACTTAAGACTCTTTTATAGAGAGGTGCTAAGATTTATTTCATAGAGAGGTTTTAAAAACTGGCTCAAGGTACCAGGGAGGTGCTCTACTGAAAACAGGATTAAGGGGAAGTTTACATAATGAAAGACCAAAACTCTGCTAGCCAGGTCTAGGTTCTCCAGCAAGAGATGAAAGGATTCTAGAAAAATAAGTCTAAAAGAAAAGATACATTGTTGTTTATGGCTAGTCTCTGCTTAACCACCCTGAAGTGACACTCACTAATCCACCAGTTCCACATTGTCAAAATGGAAGCATGCTTCTGTTACACAGTTCCTAACTTTTAAATCAGTACAAGCAGCAAGGAAGGATCTAACTATCTGAGGAAAGTCTCCAGTGAAACGGTAAGTAAGCAGAAAAAGAAATACAGGACAAACACAAAGTACAGTTGACCTCTGAACAACACGGGTTTGAAGTGTATGAACAATTTACACATGGATTTTTTTTTTCCAATAAATACAGTACTTTATGATTTTCTAAAGAACATTTTCTTCTCTCTAGCTTACTTTATTATAAAAATACAGTATATAATACATATACAAAATGTGTTTTAATCAACTGTTTCTGTTATTGGTAAGGCTTCCAGTCAAAAGAAAGATATTAGTAGTTAAGTTTCTGGAGAATCAAAATTTACAGGCAGACTGACTTTGGGGGGAATGGGTGGGTGGGGAGGGGGACAGAGGGGAGCAAGAAGGGGATGGATCTAATACAAGAACAATAAAATTAAAAAAAAAAAATTTACAGGCAATCCCAGGTTGCTATGGCTCAGTGGACTGAGTGCTGACCTGCAAACCAAAAGATTGCTGGTTCAATTTCTGGTCAGGGAACATGCCTGGGTTTTGGGCCAGGTTCCTAACTGGGGGTGTGTCAACCGATCAATGTTTCTCCCTGTTTCTCCCTTCCTTCCCCTCTCTTTAGAAATAAATAAATAAATAAATAAATAAAATCTTACAAAAAAAAAAAAAAATTATAGGGGAATTTTCAATGCCCTAACCCCTGTGATGTTCAAGGGCCAATGGTACAGTTTAAGAAAACTATAAAGAACAGAAACTTCCACAAGCTCTTTATCTCTGAAATAAAAAGTGCTAGTTCCATAAAATGAAAGTTAAATCTTATAAAAAATAAAGCCAACAGGTCTTGAAAATATACATATAATATACATCTTAGGGGAAAAAATCAGTAGAAGGGTAAGAAAATAGAATGAGAAAATCTAGACTGAAAGCAGAACAAAGAGCAAACATAAAATATGAGTAATTAAAAAAAAAAAATCAGTGGAATAACACAGAAGGTCCACTGGAGAAAAAAAACAGAAAACAATGGGAAAGAAAGCAAACAAAAACAAAGAAGAGAGAGCAAATTTCCCTAACAGGCGATCATAACCATCCCGCTTTAAAGGAACTATCAAGCGCCCAACAAAATAAATGGAAAGAAAACACTACATTACAGTGAAATTTCAGAACACAGGACATTTATTATAAAAAGGTAGGGGAGAAAGTCCTGTGAAAACTGACATTAGAATAGGACTTCTCAATAGCAAAATTGCAAACTAGAAAACAGTGGAATAACAATTTCAAAATTCTTAAGAAAAAATTATGTCAACCTAGGATTCTATTTCTTGACACACCAGCAATGAGAATAAAATTTTTTAGACACATCCCAAAATATAAGTCCTTCCCATGACTTTACTCAGGAAGCTGAGGATGCTCAGGAAGCTGGAGATTCATTACAAAAGCGAGTAGGTAAAAATGAGTAGGCACTGGATACAGAAAATGGACATTATAACAAAAAGAAAACCATGGAAATAACAAGAGAATAGGAAAACAAATTCTACAATGATAGCTATATAGGCAGGCCTAAGAAGTCAACTTGGAGCCAGAAGGCTAGAAGCATTAATAATGGTGATGAAATCAAGCAGAAGAGAAACATGTGAAGGATATTAAAAACTAATTGTTCAAAGTAGAAAATCAATAGATAACCTGGCAATAACTTTAAAAAATTTAAACATACACATGATTAGATAAAGCATATCTACTTTAGGAATCTAGGATAGAAATACTGAGAAATATGTAAAAATATATCCAGTTTTAGGTGAAAATACTTAATGCATATACTATTTTAAATTGACTCTCTAACTAACTACTGGCTACATATGCTTCACATAAAATGGTTTCTACTATTGTGAATTAGATAGATCTTTGCCCAGAGTCTTTCGCACCTACTGAGGATATCATCTTGAGGCTGTGTTCTTAAACTAATAAAAAATAAGTATGAAACTGTAAGACAAGACAGGACACTGGGCTGCTATGATCAATCCTGCCAGTTACAAAAGAACAAATCCTAAGCCTAGCTCATTTAGTATTTCTCTATCAAAAAGAGAGGGAAAAAAATGTCCTACTTAAAAAAAATTAAGTTTTTGATGAACACTGATTTATTTAAATTTGAAGGAAAGTTTTATTAAACACTGAGCTTAATGAATCTTTACCTTCTCCGAGGAGACCTGCTTCTTCTTCTGGGAGACCTGCTACGCCTGAGTGGGGAGCGAGATCTCCTTCTAATGGGAGATCTGCTTGCTCTTCTTCGGGTTGGAGACCACCTACTGATGGGACTGGCATCTTTTGATCTCTCTCGTCTACTGAGGATATCGTCTCGAGGCCGTGTTCTTAAGGGGACCAAATACAAGTTAATAGAAAAATAAATCAAAGTCAAAAAATTTCTTCTACATGTAATGAACTTCTTATTTTTTAATGGATTTGAGAGACAGAGAGAGGGAGGGAGGGAGGGAAACAATGATTTGTCATTCTACTTATTTATGCCCTAACCAGGGATCCAATCCCCTGTCTTGGTGTATCAGGCCAAAGCTCTAACCAACTTGGCTGCCAGACTGTAAAGAGAATGTTAAGAGATGGCATATTATTAGAGTGGTTTTTAAAACTCCTTTGTTGTGCTTTTAGGTATTATTCTAATCTACCATTAATGTTTATAACTTTTGGAATCATGCAAAAATATTATTAGGAAAAAAATTGTGTCTTCCCAAAATGTCTGTTAGAAGAAAGATACCTTCATAAATAAATGTTTACAGTGCTTGTTTTGGCAGCACATATACTGAAATTGGAACAATACAGAGAAAACTTGCATGGCCCTGTGTAAGAATGACAAGCCAATTCATAAGGCATTCCGTATTTTAAAATAATAAAAAATGTCCAAAATGTTAAAAAGAAAAAGGACAAACTAAACTATAAAGGCAGTAAACACACAAATTTAACACTTTGTAACAAAACTTAAAATCCAAATGATTACAATGACGTTTTTGGTGTCATGGCAGGCACACACACAAAAAGCCTATTTTCCCTGGTCTCAGAATTTAAAGAATAGTTAGGATTATTCTTATTGTTAAAGCCACTGATTCTAATACTGGATCAACAATTCAAAATTTCCTCGAGTGATAAAATTCCATTTCCTAAGTTTAAAGACTTTTATTTCTAAATTTTGACATTTTAGTGATGGAGTCCTATTTTTAATATATAAGTTACATGTAATAGCATCTTATAATCAACATTACAACAGAGGAAAAAATAGGGTTTAGGGAAAAGGACAGTCCATCTAATCATAGAAATACATATCAGTATAAATTTCCATGAAGGAAACTTAGCAGGAACTTTTTAAAATGTAAATGTACATAAATAACCTCCGACACCGCAATTTCACTTTGCAAATCTATTCTACAAATAAACCTCACACATAACACGTGGATATCTTTGCATACAATCATGAAAAACTGGATTTAAATTTTTATCAGTTTCAACAAGACAATGATTAAATATATTATGACAAATCCACATTGTGAACGCTGTTGTTACATAAGAAATTTTAAAATATTTTTAAATGTATTATCAGAGAATTGTTTGATGAAATACGCAAATCATTGTTAACAAGGATAATATGACTTCATTTTTGTAAGAAAAACATGGATGTAAGAAAAAGGGCTAGAAAGACAGATTCCTTTTAGGAATGATAGTAAAACAGAGGGAGAGAATTTACATGCTTCTGCATTATTTAATTTTCTCTTTAGTATTTCTTTTGGATTCAAAACATTTTTATTTAAATAATTGAACTCTAATCCTTAATAAATTCAAATTAGCACAAACTGAATTCAAGTTGAAAGAGATCAAGATCATTAAGAAATACTTTAGGACCTGGCCAAGTAGCTCAGTTGGCTAAGAGCATTATCCCAATACATTAAGGTTTTGGGTCCAATGTCCAGTCAGGGCACATGCAAGAAGCAACCAATGAATGCATAAACAAGTGACAACAAATCCATGCTTCTTTTCTCTCTCTCTCTGCTTCTCTCTCTCTCTTCCCTCCCTCCTTCCTCTCTCTAAATTCAATAAATAAAAAGAAAAAGAAAAAAAAAAGAAACACTTTAGGTAATAACATAATTAGTAACATTAACAACTACCTCAAGGCAGGAAAGCTACAAGGGCCATTTTATTACAATGTAACTTACAAATCAAGAGTATCTCCTAAAAGTTCTTTGAAAAAGAGCATTCTTGATATATGTTGAAAAATAACAAACTCTAGCTTATATTTATACACATGCGCAATAAATGTTAATATGCAATAATAAATGACTATGACTTCACATCCTTACCCAGGATAAGCCAACATTCTTTTAAGTGAAACTTGGATGATAATTTCACATGTCTCATCACTGAATATAAAGATATTTAAAAAATCTGTTTCTAAAGTAATTTGGCTAAAGAACTTCTCACTCCTCCTACCAAAATCCTTTCTGTGCCTTAATTACTTATTACTTCAACAAATACTATTTTCATTACTGGTTAAAAAACAAAATCACTTCTTAATACCATTCTTTCTAAACTTAAGAGTTTTTTTTTGTTTTGTTTTTGCAATTAGATGGTAAGTATATGAAAAATGTTCTCTTTCATTTAATTTGTATTTGGGGGCTGAAAAAAACTATAGTTCCAATTTATATTGTTAGATTTCAAAATCATGCCAATTCAAGAAAACAGATCACAATCCTTAAAACTGACATGTACTTTTTTAAGTAAAAATTTCAGCCTATACTGTTCAATTAATATAGTAGAATGCATTATACTTAAAACTATAAAACTTATTGCTGTCATCTTTCATTATTTACAAGTTCTAGTTTCTCCTTTAAAATCTATTGCATTGGTGAAAAGCAGTAACATTTGAAAACAAGTTACCTTGGGGAAGAAAGTCGTCTCCTTTCTGGTTCTCTTCGTTTTCTTTCCAAAGATCGGCTCTTGGCTCTTCTACCAGGAGATAGAGTTCGAGAAGGTGATTTGCTCTGTTTAGACCTCCTATCATTTAAAAGTGGAGATCTACTTCTTCTTGATTTATCACGTTGTTTTGGAGACAAACTTCTTCTTTTAGGACTACGACCAGGCCTTCTACTAGGTGACCTATTTTCTTTCCCAGAAGAAGCATCTTTAGAGGGAGATTTAATTGGCTTCTTTTCTTTATCAGTTTCAGACCGTTTTGATTTTCTCTCTTTGGACCGTGACCTTCCATCTTTGGATTTACCTCTTAAGTCAACTGGGGATCTGGACTTCTTGCCTCGATCACGACTTCTACTTTCATTTATAATTGGGGATTTTTTTCTATCTTTTGACTTACTTTTATCTTCAATTTTAACTTTGTCATCAGCAGGAGACCTGGCCTTCCCAATTTTCTCTTGAGATCGCCTTCTAAGTGTAGGAGATCTTGATTTTCTTGCTTGATCTTGAGATTTACTTCTTTTGGATGGACTTTTGGACTTTTTCCTCTCCTTTGATTTACTCCTAGTTATTTTTTCCTTAACTATTTCAACACCTCCCTTACCTTTCTTTTTATCAGACCTATGTCTAGTCCGTTCTTTGGATCTGCTTTTACTTCGCTTTTTTGTACTATTTTTATTGTCCATAAGTTCAAGTTTCCCCTTTACAGCTGAAGATCTAGTACTAGACCTATTCCCATTTCTTGCCTTTTCATGAATTTCCCCCTCTTCTTCAGAGCCAGATTCATAACCTTGTAATATAAGCCCCATCCCCGACTGGACTTTTCCTTCCATTAACTCATTATCAAGTTCAGCTTTAATCAAAGCTCTTTGTTTTTCCAAATCTTCCAGCAAAGCTAAATCATCAAGTTTAGTTCTTTTTGCTGGAGACATACCTTCTTTGTCAGAAGCATCAATAACCTCTTTTCTTTTGTGTTTCTTATGTTTATGCTTATGTTTATGCTTTTTATCCTTATCTTCTTCTGAGGAATGTTTATGTTTCTTATGTTTACTTCTGTGTTTATGCTTCTTTTTTTTGTGACGACTGTGCTTATTTTGAGATTGGTCTTCTGATACTTCTCCATTTTCTTCATTTATACTTTTCTCAGAATTATCAGCATCTTCCATCCTATAAATGTATCAAAAACATTTTAAAATCATCATTTATCAAGCACTCAGTGTCATAACAAAATAACGATAAAATACATCTCAATGTAATACATAAAATATTTTCGTAACAGCTGCTTCAGACATTTATTTCAACAGCATATGGCAAAAAGTAAGTTGAATAGTGACTTAACCTTTAATATGTTTCTAATGGTTGAACACAAATACCAAATGTGGGGAAATACAGAGTGAAGAGGTTAAAATTTACACTTAATAGAAAAAGGGAATCCAAACCAGATCAAAATGTTAGTATCAATTTAAATAGTCACTCAGTAACTTAATTTTTAAACCAGTATTTTCCACAGACTTAAGACCAAAGGAATCCTCCATTTTTCCTTTTTACCCCCAATAAAATACAAACATATAGATTGAGAGACTAATCCTTTTCTCCATTTGAAATTCAGAAGCATGCTTTTTTTTTTTTTTAATCGCTGGGGCCAACATTGAGTCATATAGAAAATAAGCACTCCATCATGTACACTGGTGCTTATGGTGATAGCATAAATATTCCTTTAAGGGTTAAAACTTCAAAGCAAACTGACCAGGAGTTAGGACTCTTGGCTTGTAGCAGCCACTGAGCAATTTTGTGGTTGAACCACATCAAAGGTCTTTTGCAGGCCTACAATAGTCCAAAATCAGCAATTTCACATGGTCCAACACAGTATTTGTTCAGTAGGCTACTTAATCTACGTTTCAAATGAAGAGATTAGTTTCCCAAAATATGTTCATGTTAATAGGTGACTCTTGTGCTTAACTGTTTAGGCTATCCTCAGTTTATGATTCTAAATTATTTTGCTAAATCCCTGATGTTCATTACTCCCAAAGACTACAAAAGCAATAATTAAATTCTACCCTTTAAAGTCACTCCATACTAAATCATCACACCTTAAAATATGAAACAAACCTATGCACACCTATGTTCATAGCGGCACTATTTACAATAGCCAGGTGCTGGAAACAGCCTAAGTGCCCATCAGTGGATGATTGGATCAAAAAACTTTGGTACATTTACACAATGGAATTCTATATGGCAGAAAGAAAGAAGGAACTTGTACCCTTTGCAACAACATGGATGGAACTGGAGAGTATTATGCTTAGTG
>PVIW01008106.1:0-24353 GCA_004026585.1 Noctilio leporinus | reverse complement strand
CAACCAAGTGTATGAATACAAGGAATAGGCTTGCAGTGGTCAGGGGGAAAGGGGTTGGGGGGAGGGGGGGAGGCAGAGGCAAAGAAGGGGAGCAACTTAGACAAGAACCTAGTATAAAGGAACTATGGACATGGACAACAGGTGGGACTGACTTTGTGGGGAAAGGGTGGGTGGGGAGAAGGACAGAGGGGAGCAAAAAAGGGATGGATGTAATACAACAACAATAAAATTAAAAAAAAAACAAAAACAAAAACCAGACTTAAATTTATCTGAATTTGGGACAATCATAGTATTTTTGGAGAAGAATATGAATTACTTAGTCAAAGTCCTTCAAATTATATATTCAAAGTCCTGTACTTCAGTTTTTTAAGTTATAAACTACAAATAGCTTCTTGCAAGTTAAAAATAAATTTATTCATTCAATCTTTTAAAATTAAAAAAAATCACCTACACTTAAAAAGACATTAAGCTAGGCAGCAGTAAAACAAAGATGTACAAGACAATACCAGCCTCCCTCATCAAGAAAATTATAGTCTAATGAAACAGAAAATGTAATGATAATAATATGAATAAGGGCTTTATGGGGAGACTAAAGAATCATCTAAAATCATTTTGAAAATGATCAAGGGGAGTGTCTTGTATGAGGTTATAGAAAAACCCCAGCTATTTGTTAAGCAGGAACTTTGGAAATAAGAAATGTTTATTGGGAGGGTATGTGAGTTGAAACATTGTCCTAGAGAATGGTAAAAATTAACCAGAAAGGGAAAAGGGTACTTTGGTGGGGGTGGGGTAAAATGACAAAAAATAGTTACATATAAACAAACTGTAAGCTGCTCATTGTTGTCAGGGCATCAAACTCAGAGAAGAGATGAGTCTAAGGTTCAGGTCTCAATGGACCAATTCCAAGAGATGACAATATATAGTACAAAATTATGTAAGTGAGTGGTTGAGATAGAGTTACAGGGTCACTGGAATCAGAGGCCCAGGAACTACAAAGTAAGGTTGTTGGATGGGTTGTCTGTAATGACACTGCCTGCCATTATGGGGTTGAAGAAAAGTCTGGCCCTCCAAGCCAGAATTATGCTGAACAAAAGACACACTGGAGGTATGCTTGAAAAGTTTTCACTTGACAATGAGGGGGTGTGCAAAATACGGAGAACATAACTACCAAATGGCAAGGAACTTTGAATTTTTCTAGGTGTCAGACAGCCAATCTCCACTTTTGGTACTACAGACTGTGGGAAAGAAAAATGTATTAAAACAGAACTGCAGAGGAAGCAATCTTCCAGTGAGAGTCACTAGAGCTTCCTTGTTCCTAAAGGTATAAGACAGGATAAATATAGTAGCATTCTCCAGACTATCAAATGTTTTCAGAGGACTTGGAAAAAGAAAGTATAATATCTTTGCATTAAAAGAAAAAACAAAATACCAATATGGCTCAATTACGGAGGAGGGAAGAACCACAGATTTAGGTAGAAGATACAAAAACATTTCAACTTTGTTCTTTGTATAGGCTACACCCACTATGGGCAACTCTTCTCCAGAAATCTCCCATCCCACGATACCCCAAATGATTTAATCACCTCTCTCCCCAAGAAAAATCTGCTCTTAAGTCTTTCTATAATTTACAAGTCCTCCAAGTCATTTCATTCAAAATTCTTAAGAATTTACCAACAGATTATCTAGCTCCTAAAACTTGAGAATCAGGATCTATATCATGACACCCAGTGTTACCTGAGAGTCATTCTCATGAGCGACCCAAGTTTCTATTGTAATTTAATTAATGTTTTCTCAAGAAATGCCCAGGTTACTGATAAAAATGAGGTAAGTATCTTAGAGCCAGGGCAATTAAAAAATCCCAGAGTTCTTCCACACTGGAATAAGACATACAGCAGTCCTTCACCCTCCTTAGTTGATCTCTCAGGCAAATTTTATAGAAAACAATTGAAGTCTGACTAGGTAAATCAAGAGAAACAACTCAATAAGTTAACAGCACACTATATTACAAGTCTGTGCTAAGGCAGCTAATTTAGTTTCATTAACAACTTTTTCCTAAAGCTTTAGAGAAAGATTTTCATTAAGAAACCTGGTATCATCATAAAAAGGGTGAGTACAATAAAATATTCTAAGAGCTAGAGACCATACTCATATAACTCTTTATTACAATACATTGCTAGAATTGTTCTATTTTATTATTAATCTCAACTTTATCATAGATATGTACATACAGGAAAAAACATAGTACTGAAGTATTCTGAAGATATTGTAGGTTTAGAGCCATACCACTGAAATAAACTGAATATGTAATACAGCAAGTCACATTAATTTTTTGGTTGGTTTCCCATGCATATAAAAGTTATATTTACACTATAGTATATTAAGTGGGCAAAAAATACTGTTTAAAAACAAAGTACATTTCTCAATTAAAAAATACTGCACAGGCCCTGGCTGGTGGCGCAGTGGATAAGGTGCCGGCTTGCGAACCCAACAGTTGCTGGTTTGATTCCCAGCCAGGGCACGTACCCAGGTTGCAAGCCACGTCTCCAGCTAGGTCTGTGGCTGGAGGCAGGTGAAAGGCAACCATACAATGCTGTCTCTCTCCCTCTCTGCCTCTCTCTGAAAATAATAAATAAAATCTAAAAAAAAAAAAAAAAAAAAAAGATACTGCACGGCCGTGGCTGGTAGCACAGTGGGTAAGGTGCCAGCCTGAGAACCCAAAGGTTGCAGGTTTGATTCCCCAGCCAGGGCACACAACCAGGTTGCAAGCCAGGTCTCCAGTCAGATCTGTGGCTGGAATCAGGTGACAAGCAACCATACATTGATGTCTCTCCCCCTCTCTGGCTCTCTCCCTTCCCCTCTTTCTAAAAATAATGAAATAAAATCTTAAAAAAAAAATAAAAATACTGCTAACAATCAGCTGAGCTGTTACAATCGTAACCTCAAAGATCACTGATCACAGAACACCATAATATAACACTAAAGTCTGAAAGTGTGAAAATTACTACAATGATCACATTGTAGAAACAACAAATGAGCAAATATTGTTGGATGAATGGCACCAATAGATTTGCTAGAAGCAGGGTTAGTACAAACCTTCAACTTATAAAATGTAGTATTTGTGAAGTGCAATAAAGTGAGGTATGCCTGCATATACAGAAGTTGGTACTATCCATTTTTCAAACATCCACTGGGGGTTTTGGAATGTATCCCCTGTGAAGAAGGGGTGGGGGTGGGGGGCTACTGAATATAAATTCCATACATACAAATTTACATTTTGCAATTTAACACTATACATTTGGTAGGTGTTCAACCTGGTCTACAAGAAGTTTGTCATAAAACAAAAATGACTGACAATGGAATTCTATATGAAAGAAAGAAAGAAGGAACTAGTACCCTTTGCAACAACATGGATGGAACTGGAGAATATTATGCTTAGTGAAATAAGCCAGTCAGTGAAGGACAGGTATCATATGTTCTCACCCATTACGGGACAATAATGAGCAAAACTAACAACAAGCAAAACAGAACCAAGTGTATGAATACAAGGAATAGGCCTGCAGTGGTCAGGAGGAAAGGGGTAGTGGGGACGGGGGAGGCAGAGGCAAAGAAGGGGAGCAGCTTAGACAAGAACCTAGTATAAAGGAACCATGGACATGGACAACAGGTGGGATTGACTTTGGGGGGAAAGGGTGGGTGGGGAGGGGGACAGAGGGGAGCAAAAAGGGGATGGATGTAATACAACAACAATAAAATTAAAAGGAAAAAAAAAATGACTGAGAGTTGAATAACATCCTTCAAATCACATTATTTGGATAAAACAGTTGAGTTAAAAGTTCAGGTCAGTATGGGAGTGTTTCACAGTATTTATTCATTTGTTTTGTCAAATGCAATGTATCAGTGTTACTCTTCAAACAACCCAGGTCTTGGGGTACCTGGCACAATGAAAATAGCTATGAACAATTTTAAGATAAAGTGACCAGTTACCAACCACATGTGTTATTTTACCCTCCTTTTTCACATTATTTTTTCAAAGAATATTCTTTATGACATCTTATTTGGAGGGCATTCAATTTATGATATGGAGACAGAATGGTGAGCAAAATGAATGTCATTGCTTTTTCACAAGAAAAGTAATTAAGCCCGTTTCTCTAACAAGTTAAATACAGAAATATAAAAAGAATGAATCCAAAAGACCAATTATTAAAACAAACTTCTTGTCCCACACATTTTTCAAGGGACACTGGAAAGAAATAAAGATGATTTCCAACTTTCAAGACTATTTTTAATAAAAGGAGCCACAATGTGGCAGACCTGACCATACAATAGGTAAGAGTAGGGTTCTAGAATCAAACTGCCAGGGTTTGAATCTTGGCTGTCGCGTAGTATGCCTTTAGGGAAGTTAACTTAAGTTTTCTGTGCTTCGATATTATCATGTGAAACATGGAAAATAACAGTATCTATTGCCACAGGGTTGTTATTAGAATAATTAAGTTAACATTTGTTCAGTACTTTGAACAAGTACTTGGTACTTGGTAAGTACAAATGAGTAAATCAATGCATATAAAAATGTAAATGTTTAAAACTATCCAAAAGGCTGAGCTAGCTCATGAGGCTAACAAATGTAAAATCATGAAAAAGTACTCAGGAAGCTTAAAACTGTTTGTTGTATTTTCCCCCTAAATGTTCTATTTTGAATAGATTTCATATAAACTACTCAGTGTCCTCTAAAGAACTGTTTAGACATTGCTGTATATCCAACATTCACAATGAGCAGCATACAAAGTACTTGCTTTCACTATCAAAACTATTATTATTTTCTTTACTAAACATCTAATAATTGAAAGTGGAACATATACAGATCAAATATTCCATTTATACCAAGTGTTCTGTGGGGGATGGGAGGTAGAATTAAAGACGATCTCAGCGTCATTCATATTGCAGAGGACTAAATAAAATTACTGATTTATTATTAAACCTAATATTTGAATATGTAAATACAATATAGCTGGACTCTTCAAAATGAGTCTGAAGTGTCCCTGAAATGAAATGAATGAACATGATTTACAGAACTCTAAACAGATTACTAGAAAAATCAACTGCATAGCCTAAGATTTGTACTGTACTGTTAAAAATACTGTAACTGTGCCACACTGTGGCCTCTATGAAAAACAAAGAAACAGTCCAATTAAAACTTCAGAATCCACTTCTCTCTTCTAAGTCAAATTGTGAAGATAAAGTAGTATTCAAAAATCTTTAATGAAAAATTTTACTGTCTAGCCAAGTAAAGCAAATGACTGAGGAGTCCAACTGGTTGCACAGCAATGAAGTGTTGGGCTGTCTGGTGGCAAAGATGTCTCTCCTATCTTCTCAAGCCCAAGTTGCTGGGATTCTATATCTACCTCTTTCCTAAAATGGCTGAAAAACAAATTAGATGATGCTGACGCAAAAAAGGGTCAAAACAGGATATTGTTAGAAAATCCATTCTTTAATGTTCTTGTTTGAATTTTCCTAGCATAAACGCGAAAATTAAAATGCTGACTTCAATTAAGCAATGGTTAGCCTCTAAAATACATACAAGAATGTTTTCATTTGGTCGCATCGATTCT
This sequence comes from Noctilio leporinus, assembly GCA_004026585.1. Lineage (NCBI taxonomy): Eukaryota > Metazoa > Chordata > Mammalia > Chiroptera > Noctilionidae > Noctilio > Noctilio leporinus. Next base: position 18,747 of record PVIW01008106.1, on the reverse strand, counting down.
TATATATTAGTTTAATGATACACAAAGTGTTTGGATTTGGAAGGAGCCAACAATTTGCATTACTTTTGCACTACTTCTTCCACGAAAACTCCCAAAGAAGCGTTATAAACTCAGGCCAAAAATGCCAGGCCTCAAATTCAAGAACTTGGTCTTACTTTGTCTTACGTTTACAAGTTAGCAAATAAACTGCTAATAGGCATGAGTGAAAATACCGGGTAGGTGCGGGACTAAAGAGTAAGCGCTGGGGGGAGATTAAATACACAAACTACAGCTCTGGAATGGTCAAAGAGGGTGACCCTGGTACCCCTTCCCTTCTCCGATTTCTGGTTCTAAAGCTGACACCGTAGCAGGACGACCAAGGTACTGCAGGCAGAAGGAAGAAAGCCTTAGGGCTTGTCCGGGTGCCACCCTGCTCCTTGGATACCCAACACCGATGCTGGTGAGTGCTGCGGCCAAGGAGCTCCGCTCTGTCCCCTTGGGAGGAAGAGGAAGATGAGACTGCACTGTCGCGGCAGCCGCCTAGCGCACCGGACCTGTAGAGGCCTCTCGCCCCAGTGCCTTCCAGGGCAACGACGCACAGCAGGCCGCAGACGCCTTCAACCCAACAGACGCGGCCCTGGGGAGCGTGAAGCTCGCAGGCCGCCCGCCCGCCCGCGCCCCACGCTTCCCGCCCCACAATGTATTGAGCGGAGAAAGGCAAAGTTTGGCTCTCGCCGTTAGGCCTGAACTTTCCCGCCCGCCCGTGCAAATCTCCACGGTTTGCCACTCGGCAGTCCCCAGGACTCCGGCCTTTCGTAACACTCAGAGACTACTTACTCGGGCTGTTCCCGCAGAGACTGAGCCTCCGCGGCGGCCATCTTGAACTTCCTGACTTCTCGGCGGCGGTAGCGTTGGCTTCCCGGACAGCGGAGGCTAGTGGAAGTGGAGGAAGAGGGAGCGGAGCTGTCGCGCATGTGCCAGGAGCGTAGGGAACCGTGGAGCTAGGAGTCCACTCTAAGAATCCGGAAATAAAAGTGCATCCGGGGATAGGGCGAGCCAACGTGATGACGCAACTTCCCGGGACGACGGGGCGCGTGAGGAGCTGTAGGCGGTGTCCGCTAAAGGCGCGGTGGTTTAGGGTTGCGTTCTAGCCAATGTTAGGACGGAACGTTTACTTTTCTAGACTTGGCGGGAGGTCTGTGCGGAGAGAGTGGGGTATCGATATACTGAGTGCGGTTCCGAGAATTGATTTTACTGTGAAGCCCTGAAGTTGAAATTCTCAAGTTGTGCTTAAAAAAAAAAAAAAAATATCCAGCTAGGGCAAACGAGGCGATGATTTTGCTTCCTTGGCCACGTTGGCGGCACAGTGAATGCCTTTTTACTGGCTAATTGACTCACAAGTCACATAGAGGGAAAGTTTGTGTAAAGGCATATTAAGAATACTTTTAAAGTTAGAGCTGCACTTAGAACGTAAGTGTATTTTATTCCCCAGCCAGGGCACATAACCAGGTTGCAAGCCAGGTCTCCAGTCAGATCTGTGGCTGGAGGCAGGTGAAAGGCAATCATACATTGATGTCTCTCTCTCTCTCTCTCTGCCTCTCTCCCTTCCCCTCTTTGTAAAAATAATGAAATAAAATCTTAAAAAAAAAAAAAAAAAAGGAACGTAAGTATTTTAATATGTAACCATTATTGATACAGTTATTTGAAACTTGAACTTAGTTTCAATTTTTGCTAAATTCAGGGGTAACACAGGAGTCATCAGGTTCACTGGTTCTGTAAACTGAATTTTTAGTATTTTTTCAAATTATGTTTTTCTATAATAATGGATTACAATATGGGACCAAATGAAATGTTAGCTAAGAAAACACTTACTCTTGGAGAGCTTTCAGCGCCATGTAGGGTTTTATATTGCTCTCGCCACTATTATTATTATATTCTACATACTCTGAAACCTGTAAAGAGGGTAACCATCACTTTCAGGCTTGTCATCAATTGAGTTTGGGTTTGTCCTGGAAATTTGAGCTTGGGATAGCTAGGCTTCTTATATATCTTAATTTTCAGAGGGAAAGAGTTACAGTTATTCTTACAAAATGAGTACCTGGTTAGCAGATTCCCAAATGTTAAAATGTGGATGAAGTGATTTCCCCTCATGGGCTCTATTATAGAATACTACATTAATCTTTGGACAATTATTGATTTTTTGTGGATTCCCCGCCCCAATGTACATTTCTTTATATAGTCCTTAATTGTAGTTTTGTATTTTTTTCCCCACGAAGGATTTCTCTTTCTCCTTAACAATCAGGTCCAATGTAGTAACTTGGAAGACTTCTTTCAAATGAAAAAGTTTTCAGAGATATGTTTAAAATGGTTTATATTTCAACCATATGTTTATGTACTAATAGTTGTGTATGTTAGGATTTCAGAGCTCTAACTGTTCCTCCTTCTAGATTCTTATCCCTATACATCTTTTCAAAAGTATTACAAATTCAGCCTTGTATGAACAGTTCCTTGTATTATCTGCTCCCTTCCCTCATGAAACAAGGGCATGTGTCATTTTGTCTAGAATAGCTCAAATGTTTTTAAGGTAACACAAAAATAGTAAATTATTTTAAAATAATTTTAAAACTAGATGACCATAGTGTATGGAGTACAAACCTATTACAGATTTCTTCTTGGAAGTAAGTGTAAACCTGTAAGGGATCTTATCTTGGATATAAAATAGAATAATATAGTTGAAGGCCAAAGGAGCCTAGCCAACTGGTGGGAAGAGGTAAGGTAACTTGCTTGTAATGAGTTCCTAAGTGTCAAGGCAGGATTTGAACTGAAATCTAACATTGCAGTTCTGTTCTCTTTCCTTCTTTCCATGCAGCTTTCCACAGAAATGTCATTTGTTTAGCACCTATTTATTGAGCACCCACCCACACAGCTCTTTTATATTCAAATGTTTTTTTAAGTAAAAAAGAATTGAAAAGATCCCTGGATTGGCATCCGGAAATACTTTATGTTTTCAAGATCCAGAGGCTGTATGTAGTATTTTTTTTCTTGCTGATAAATAGAGAGCTCATTTTTTCAACCATAATATTATCTTTTCTGGTCCCCTTAAGCTCTACTATTCTTTGCAGTATGCTAACTGTGAAGATTAAACTAAGCACACCAAATATGGGGAAAGATGGATGGGGAAAGTAGGCACTAAGGATGTTCAGGTTTGAAGCCAGATTATGACTGGCTAAATTTTAATTTGGACAAACCATTCAAATTTTTTTAAGAGCATAGTAAAAATTAAGTTTCACAAAATGATGCTGGCAAAATACGTCCTTTAAAATCACACCAAACTAGCTTACAAGGTACTACTAGTGTGGACTGTACACTAGGAAGCTTTGGGAAGGACTCACCCGAAACTGGACACCCTGGATGCCCCCCCGCCCCCACACCAAACAAAACAAAACAAAAACAAAAAAACAGGTGGGTCCTAGAGCATATTAAGCCTGAAACATCACTGGAGACAAAAAATGACTAAACTGAAGCTATTGCACTTTGGGCACATGAGAAGGCAGGGTCCTTTGGTAAGAATATTGCTGGTAAAATAGAAGGCAGCAGGAAAAGGAACTAGAAGATGGAATGACTCTATACAGAAGCCATAGGCGTGAGCCTGAGCAGGGTTACCTAGGACAGGGTTACCTAGGCTATCTGTGGACAACAGTCACAATTGCCAGGAGCCACTGCATCTAACACACACACCTATGTTGCTGCTGTAGTTTTGGAAGAAGGGGTTTTTTGGATGATGAGTTAAAGCAAACATCTTACTACTTTAATCATTCATCAAGCGTTTTTATTAGGCGACAAACAGTTCAGATTTTCATTTTCAAACTTTAACCCCAACCTTTCATTCTTGCTGCTTTTCCTACGCCAGTTCAGGAGTCTTTGCTCCGGAAACCTGCCCTGGGCAGCTGTCATTTCGTAGGGAAACCAGCGGAGAGGCACCTAAGGCATTGAAATTACCTTGGGTAAACTCTTGGAGAGGCGGGCCTCAGCGAGCCTGCGCGCCCTTCCCGGTGGGTGGGTGCGGGGCTTGCTCTCCGCTGAGGGAGCCACGTGCCTGCGTGCCTGCGTCCAAGGAAGGGGTGGGCGGGTCGGAAAAGTGCTCCTGTCCCGCCCTGGGCTGAGGATGTAGGCTGAGCTGCTAGCTTTTGGTCTGTGCCCTCACGTTTGCTCGCGCCGCCCCGCCGAGGTGTCTGCCCAGTCGGGTAGAGCCAGCTCTCTTCAGTCTCCATGAGACTCGGCACTATTGCTGCCATTACAGTCGAGACGGTTTCCTGGAGCCGCCACGCCTCCCGCCCCGTTTGCCTACAAAGCAAGTAGAGAGCCCAATCCTGCCAGGCCCGCGTTCCTGACTGACTGCTGAACCCCGCGGAAGGCTCATTCAATAAAGCGGAGTTGACTCTGCTCAAGAGACCTTGAAAGCCAAGCGTGTGACGCCGGCCCGCAAACAGTACTGAGCAGTTGGTGGCTCGGATTCAAGGTTTTGGGGACAAGCATGCATTAAAAATAATAATAATAATAATAGTAATCATTTCGACTGTTTCTTGCTCTCTTTGCTTCCTTTTAAGAATTATTACTTTCATGGAAGATACCATTCTATAAGTAGTTTGGAAATGCCTTTGAATTACGATCCTCCTGTGGAAAAGGGTTACTAAACTGTGCTATCATTGTCAATAGCGTTAAGCTCTCAATAGGCTCTTATTATAACGTAGGCTATAAACAAAAATGAAGAGTACCATAAAACAGTTTAAAGAACTCGTCCACGGAAAGTACCCAGATGTAAAAACATTGTAGATCGCGTTTTGGATAACATGTACTCCAGCTTAAATCTAGACTTGGAATTTGTAGCCCTTTGGGAAGACACTAAGCTGATTTTTTCCCCTTTATTACAAACCAAAACTTTTCCCTTTGATTCATGAAAATTAAGTTATTTTTGTTTTAAAGTAATGCTGATGAGTTCATGAAAATCTAGAAAATAAGGCAAAGTAACAGGAAACAAAAACCACCCAGAGCTCCATTATCCAAACGGAACCAACGTGAACATGTTGGCTTATTTTGGCCTGTTTCTATATGAAATATTAAATTTTATTGTACTTATGTATAAAATATGATCACTTTTTCATGTAACATGCCCATCAATTTTTACATAATTCTCGTTTTAGTAAATACTTATAAAACAAGAGGATGTTCCTGTGGGAGACTCCGTCCTGGGAAGTGGCAGATGAAATAAGTCTGCCAACGCAAGATCTTTTTGGGGAGAGAAAGAAGGGCCAGCAGATCTCCCTAGAGAGAAGTGCCCCGAGCACCTACCTCCAAGGGTTTTTGCTGGCTTCAGGTTACACAGAAGTATATGGTATGAATGTGAAGCTCAACAATCAACGTTATGTATACGGTGCTGATTACAGAAAATAGATGTTGTTTACAGATGATAATTGAAGGAGAGTGGAGATCCACCTCAAGTCAGGGTTGGCTGAACAAGAAGACACCAGGTGGCCGTAAGGCAGGGTGCATGAGGCTATCCTGTGCTTTTAGATATAAACATCTGGTATATGTTAACTAGGGAGATAGAAAGCAAAACAGGCTTTAAGGGATAAACTATAGTTTCCTTAGGCCAGATCTCCCATGGAAAACCTCCTAGCGGGATGCTAGGTGATGCTTGCTTCCAGTATTTCCAGTTTTTTGGTCAAGTCTTATAGCCCAATGCTCTGGGCCTTGCTTAGGGCTTCAGTTCCCAGAACCAGACTAAGCTGTGTTGGACTTGTTCCTTTCTTTGGTATAGGTTGTCTAAATCCTTTCAGTTATGCACTATTGTGCATGAGTATGATGAGGCAATATCTAGAACAGTATTTAGAACAAGATTAAATCAGAGACCTGGGCCTTTGCGCTGCCACTTGCGCTGCAGCTTCAAATGACTTATTTAACCTTTATGAGCTTCATTGTACATGAGTAGCATCAGAATAATCGTTCGCATCACATAGGGTTATTACAAGATTTAAGTGAAATAATAAATGAAATTGCCTGGAGCATATATTGGTGAATACTAGCTTTGTCTATAAACAAGATGTTTTATTTATTTATTTTTAAACTTGTTTCTTTTGTGATTTTTTGTGACTCACATGGTTTATTTCCAGATTTCATGTACAGTTAAATACTATCACCATTGGCTGTAAGGGGTATTATACACAGCTTTTTATACCTTTTATTACATAGTAATACATAAAAGTATAAATAATACATATGTTTGAAATCTTTTGCAGTAAAAAGATGACAATTGTCTATAATTCTACTACCTATAGATAATTTTATTTTTTCCTTTTTATTTATTTATTTGTTTACTTATTGTATTTTGTTGATTATGTTTTGTTGATTATGCTGTTACGGCTGTCCCCAATTCTTTTCCCTTTGCTCCCCTCCACCCAATCCCCTTGTTCCTCCTCACAATCTCACACCTCCTTAGTTCATGTCCATGGGTTGTACATGTTAGTTCTCTCATTTCACCCTTTCCTCTATTATTTTTAACTTCCCCCTGTCTATCTTGTATCCACTAACTTTGTTTCTAATCCTTACACCATTTCCCCATTTTGCTCCCTTCCTTCCTCCCAGCTAATAACCCTCCCAATGATCCCCATACCTATGTTTCTGGTCCTATTCTGATTGTTTGCTTGATTTGTTTTTGTTTTCCTCCTTCTTTTTCATTTTTCAGGTTCTATCATTGATAGTTGTGAGTTTGTTGTCATTTCAATGTTCATAGTTTTGATCTTTTCCTTAAGTAAGTCCCTTTAACATTTCATATAATAAGGGCTTGGTGATGATGAACACCTTTAGCTTTACCTTGTCTGGGAAGCACTTTATCTGCCCTTCCATTCTGAGTGATAACTTTACTGGATAGAGCAATCTTGGTTGTAGGTCCTTGCTTCTCATCACTCCGAGTATTTCTTGCCAGGCCCTCCTTCTTGCATGCAAAGTTTCTTTTGAGAAATCAGCTGATAGTCTTATTGGAACTCCTTTGTAGGTAACTTTCTTCTTTTCTCTTGCTGTTTCTAAGATTTTCCCTTTATCTTTAACCCTTGACATTTTAATTATGATGTGCCTTGGTGTGGTTCCACTTGAATCTAGCTTGTTTGGGACTCTCTGTGCTTCCTGGGCGGCTTGTATGTCTATTTCCTTCGCCAAATTTGGGAAGTTTTCCTTTATTATTTTTTCACCCAAGTTTTCAATTTTTTGCTCTTCATCTTTTCCTTCTGGCATTCCTATGATTGGGATGTTGGCACATTTAAAGTCGTCCCAGAGATTCCCATTCTTATTTTTTTCAATTATTGTTTCCAGTTTCTGTGCTGGTTGTTTATTTCTTCCATATGTTCCAAATCATTGATTTGAACCCCATTTTCCTTCCCTTCACCATTGATTTTGTATTTTCCTATTTCACTTGACCTAGCCTTCACTTTTTCCCTTATGTATTTACTGTACTTAAGCATATCTGTCAAGTCTGTGAGCATCTTTATTACCAGCACATTTTAAACTGTGCATCTTGTCAGGCTGGCAATCTGTTCATCTCTCAGGCTGGCTACTTCTTTGATGCTTAGTTCAGCCACTGGAACCCTGATTTGTGCCCTTTTTTGAGCCATATTTCTCTGTCTCCAGGTCTTGAAAGGCTCCCGTGTTTGCCTTTGTGTCATAGGTAGATGTTTGCCTTTGTGTCATAGGTAGAGCTATCACACCTGTTAGTTGTATGGTGCGGAGCCTTACATATTTGTCAGTTGTGGGGGTGGTGGTGATCCATTTTACCAAGTAGTGGCATTGTATGTGGGGGAGGAGCCTGAGAGGGAACAATGATGCTTGCTGAGCACTTGCCCCTTTTTCAGGCACTTCTCCTACTTCCTGTATGGGGCTAGCTCCTCTCTAGTTCCATAGTTCCCAGAGTGGGTGGGTCTGTGGACATTTCAGGACCCTGGGGGCCTCTAAATAAACCAACTCTTCCTGACAATTCCTCCACCCCAACCCCCACTGGTTTTCACAGTCAGAAAAAGCAATGTGGCTTTTTATTTTTCTCCCCTAGTGCTAGAGTGCTAAGACATGAGATCTGGTCTGGTGCTGGAAGCATTCAGTAGGTGCTCCTACTGTGATTTTTCTTTTTGCTGGCAGACCCCTGCCGACCCTGCCACTCTCCTGCCTGTGCCACCAACTTGCACAGCTGCCACAAGTGTGCCAGCAATCTGCTCATCTAACTGCTTCCTCTGTATCCTGGCTCTATTCCTCCTACCTGTCTGGATGGGACTTTCTTTCTTCTATCTTTTGTTAGTTGGACTTTTTTGCAGTTTCACATTCAGGAATTTCTGGATATCTCTAGTTTGAGGTAGATGTATTGTTTTTGGTTGTGGGAGGAGACCCAGCTTGTCTGTGCATCCATCTTGGATCTCCCTGTAGATAATTTTCATTCACATTTTATACTTGAGCTATTTTTTCTCATCTTTTTATACATTTAAATATGTGTTAATGATATTTTTTAAAAAAGAATTCCATTATAAGTTCAGTTCAATAACTTTCTGAGTAAAGCAAAGAAGACAGTGTGAGGAGTGCAGTGGTTAAAGAAATAACCACTGGAAAGGGATCTTGTAGGATTTGGATTTCATTTAAAATTTGCTGGACAGTAAGTCAAGGTTGAGGAATGACAACTTGTATTAAAAGGTCTCTTTGCTGCTGTATGGAGATAGACAGCAAGAGTCTGGGGAGGAAAAGTGGAATCCAGTTAGTGTTATTCAGTAAGCCTGATGACTACCCTGGCTGGTGTGGTTCAGTGGATAAGTGCCAACCTTCGAACCCAAGTGTCACTGGTTCCATTCCCAGTCAGAGCACATAGCCAGGTTGCAAGCCAGATCTCCAACCAGGTCCCCAGCTGGAGGCAGGTGAAAGGCAACCATACATTGATGTTTCTCCCTTTCCTCCTCCATCCCTTCTTTCTAAAAATAATGAATAAAACCTTAAAAAGGGTGGGGGGTGCTGGTGAGTGATGGTGGTGATTTAAACCAGGATGGAAATAGAAAAAGTGGTTGGATTCTGGATACATTTTTTAGAAGATTTTATTTATTATTTTTAGAGAGAGAGCTGCGGGGGGGGAGAGAAAGAGAGAGAGAGAGAGAGAGAGAGAGAGAGAGAGAGAGAGAGAGAGATGTATGGTTGCCTTTCACCTGCCTCTACCTACTGATCTGGCTGGAGACCTGGCTTGCAACCTGGTTGTGTGCCCTGGCTAGGGAATTGAAACAGCAACTTTTGGGTTTGTAGGCTGGCACCTTATCCACTGTACCACCAGCCGGTGCTCTGGATACATTTTGAAAGAACAAGCTATACAATTCACATATTGGTTTGATGTGGGGTGTGAGAGACAGAGACTTACAAGTTTTTTGGCTTGAGCAATTAGATGGATGTAATTGCCACTTACAGAGAGAGAATGAAAGAGGACTAGATTTTAAGTAGGGGCAAAATAAAGAGTTCTCGTTTAGTCATACCAGGTCTGTCCCAAAAGTATCGAGCCAATGTCCATGGTTAATTACATTGATGTTGGCTCAATACTTTCAGGACAGGCCTTGTATGATATTTCAGAGCCTGTTAGATGTCTGCTGAAAGTGAGGCCTTCAAGACCCATCATGTATATTGTTGAGTTATCCATTTCTACCTTCATTTCTGATAGTTTTTGCTATGTGCTTTTTGTTTCTCTATTATCAGGAGCATGCATTTTTATAAATGTTATAGCTTCTGTTGGATTGACACTTTAAAATGTTCTTTTACTGTCATAACATTAAATTTTTTAAATTTTTATTTAGTACAGTGTATGGGATCACATTTTTCTGTTTCTTTCAGTGTCTTGTCATCTTTCTTCAGAAGCTGGACATTTTATTTATTTTAATTTTTTTTAATGTTCACTTTTTTCAAATTTAGTTGGAATTTAATATTATAAATTTCAGGCATACATCATAGTGGTTAAGCATTTATATAAGTTACTAAGTGATTGTTGGGGCCCTCGTGAGATAAACATAGAAACTTGGAGTCCCGTGTGGGCCAGGCTAAACCTGGAAGTCCCAACTGGAAGACTGGGAATGCTGGGCACATACATGTTTCCATGTAAATCCAGTGGGCCTGGGGGAAGGGGAGTAGGTTATGGGAAAATACTTTAGTTACTATGAAGCCAGGCCTGTTCTCTCACCTCGCCTGATCCTTTGAGGTATCAACTGCAGAAGTGTTTTAAATTTAAATGTGTTTTTCCATTTCCCTGTAATTAGCATTGATTGACAAGCTACATGCCTCCAAGTTTACCCCTTCCAATAGAAGACCTTTGGGAACAAAAAACTGGGACTTTGGTCTTGAGCCACTGGTCAGATCTTCTTCCCCTTACATAAGCAATTTGGGATGGTGTTATTTTATTTGCGGCACTGGGGTGAGGGGGATTTTTACTGTAGGTCAGGGTCCCCTACAAGTGATCCCCTGTAAGTCTGCTACCCAGCAGGCACCATTCATAGTTATTGCAATACGTCTATAATCCTTAAGCTGAACTTTACATTCCTGTAATTACTTTATAACTGCCGATTTGTATTTCTTAATCTCTTTACCTTTAAAAAAAATCCTCACCTGAGAATACATTTATTGATTTTAGAAAGGGAGGGAGGGAGGGAGAGAGAAAGAGAGAGAGAGAGAGAGAAAGAGAAAGAGAGAGAGAGAGAGAGAGAGAGAGAGATCAATGAGAGAGAAAGATCAATTGGTTGCCTTCTGACACATCATGAGTGGGAATTGATCCCACAACCTAGGAATGTGCCTTGACTGGGTATCAACCTATTAACCCTTTGGTGTACAGGACAATAGTCCAACCAACTGAACCATCCCTTCATCTTTTCCACTCAACTCCCAACTCTCCTCCGCTATGGCAGCCATCATTCTATCTATGAGTTTGCCTCTATTTTGTTTGGTCATTTATTTTGTTTTTTAGATTCCAAATAAAAGTTAAATCTTATTGTATTTATCTTTTACTGACTGGCTTACTTCACTTAGCATAATATCCTCTCGTTTACCCATGTTGTTGCAAATGGTAAGATTTTATTCCTTTTATGGCCTAGTAATATTCCATTGTATATATGTAGCATATAACCTTTAACAGTCCTCTGTTGGTGGACACTTAAGTTGCTTGGCTATTGTAAATAAGGCTTCAGTGAACATAGGGGTGAATATATCTGTTTGAATTAATGTTTTAAGTTTCTTCAAACACACACCCAGAAGTTGAATTGCTAGTTCGTAAGGTAGTTCTGTTTCAATTTTTTTGAGGAATCTTCATACTGTTTTACATAGTGATTGTAGCAGTTTGCAATCCCACTAGCAGTACATAAGGATCCCCTTCCTTCACATGTTTGCCAACACTTGTAGTTTGTTGAATTATTGATGATAGCTATTCTGACAAAATGTGAGGTAATTTCTCATTGTGGTTTTAATTTTTGTTTCTCTGGTTATTAATGAAGTTGAGCATCTTGTCACATGTTTATTGGCAATCTATATGTCCTCTTTGGAGAAATGTTTATTTAGATCCTTTGCCCATTTTTTTTTTTTTTTTTTTTTTAAGATTTTAATTCATTGTTTTTAGAAAGAGGGGAAGGGAGAGAGGCAGAGAGGGAGAGAGACATCAAGGTATGGTTGCGTTTTACCTGCCTCCAGTCACAGAGCTGACTGGAGACCTGATTTGCAACCTGGTTATGTGCCCTGGCTGGGGAATTGAACCTGTCACCTTTGGGTTCTCAGGCCGGCACCTTATTCACTGTGCTACCAGCCAGGGCTCTTTGCCCATTTTTTAATTTGATGTTTTGCTTTTTGGGAGTTGAGTTGTACAAGTTCTTCATATTACCCCTTATCAGATGTCTCACTGGTGAATATCATCTCCCACTTAGTAGATAGTCATTTCATTTTGTTGCTGGTTTTCTTTGCTGTGCAAAACCTTTTTAGTTTGATGTAGTCCCATTTGTTTATTTTTTTTCTTTTGTTTCCCTAACCCAAGGCGATATATCAAAAAAAAAAAATTACTAAGAGTAGTGTCAGAAAGTTTACTGCCTATGATTTCTTCTAAGAGCTTTGTGGTTTTGAGCCTTATGTGTAAGTAAGTCTTCGGTCCATTTGGAGTTTGTTCTTCTATATGATGTAAGAAGGTGGTCTTAGTTTCATTTTTTTGCATGTGTCTATCCATTTTTCCAACACCATTTATTGAAGAGACTCTTTACAGTATTGTGTATTATTGCTTCCATGCCATAGATTAATTGACCATATAAGTGTGAGTTTATTTCTGGGTTCTTTATTCCATTCCATTGATCTATGTGTCTGTTTTTAATGCCAGTACTATGCTGTTTGACCACTGTAGCCTTGTAGTATAGTTTGATATCAGGTAACATGATATCTCCAGTTTTGTTCTTTCTCAAGATTGCTTTGGGTATTTGGGATCTTTTTTGGTTTCATATAAATTTTAGGGTTATTTTTTATAGTTTTGTGAAAAATGCCGTTGGTATTTTCATAAGGATTGAATTGAAGCTATATAATACTTTGAGTAGTGTGGTTGTTTTAGTGATGTTAATTCTCCTCATCCATGAGGACAGTACACATTTCCACTTATTTGCATCTTCTTCAGTTTCTTTCTTCAGTATCTTATAATTTTCCAAGTACAGGCCTTTTACCCCTTTTGGTTACATTGATTCTGAGAATTTTTTTTCTATTTTTGATGCAATTGTACATGGTATTCTCTTTTATTTTTTCTAGTAGATTGTTATCAGTGTATATATCAACTTTTGAATATTAATTTTGTATCTTGCCAATTTACTGAATTCATTTATCAGTTCTAATCATTTCTTAGTGGAATCTTGAGGATTCTCTCAGTATGGCATAATCTGCAAATAATGACAATTTCACTTCTTCCTTTCCAATTTGGATGCTTTTCATTTATTTTTCTTATATGCTGTGCCTAGGGCTTCCAATTCTGTGTTGAATGAAAGTGGTGAAAGTGGATATACTTGTCTTGTTCCTTATCTTAAGGAAAATGCTTTTTAGCTTTTTCCTGTTGAATGATGTTAGCTGTGAGTATGTCATATAGGGCTTTATTATGTTGAGGTATGCTCCCTCTACTCCCAGTTTGTGGAGTTTTATAAAATCATAAATTGATGCTTAATTTTATCAAATGCTTATTTCGCATCTACAAATATGATGACGTGTGTTTCACACTGCATTTTGGGTGTATGATATATCACGTTAATTGATATATGGATATTGAACCAACTTTATATTCCGGGAATCAATTCCACTTCATTGTGGTTTATGATCTTTGTGTTGTGTTGCTGAATTTAGTTTGCTAATATTTTGTTGAGGATTTTTGCATCTACATTCATCTGGGATATTGGCTTGTAATTTTTTTCAATATTTTGCCTGGTTTGGGAAATAGTAATGCTGGCCTTGTAAAATAAGCTTGGGAGCTTTTCCTTCACTTTAAAATTTTGGAATAGTTTGAAAAGGATAGATATTATTTCTTCTTTGGTGAAATTCATTTGTGAAGTCACCTGATTCAGGAATTTATTTATTGAAAGCTCTTTGATTTTATTAGTAGTTATTGGTCTGTTCATCTTTTCTGTTTCTTCTTCTTCTTCTTTTTAAAGATTTTATTTATTATTTTTAGAGGGAGGGGAAGGGAGAGAGGGAGATAGATATCAATGTATGGTTGCTTTTCACCTGCCTCCAGCCACAGACATGGCTGGAGACCTGGCTTGCAACCTGGTTATGTGCCCTGGCTGGGGAATCGAACCAGCGACCTTTGGGCTAGCAGGCCGGCACCTTATCCACTGTGCTACCAGCCAGGACTTTTCTGTTTCTTCTTGATTCGGTTTTGGGAGATTATGTTTCTGGTAATTTATTTCTTTCACGTATTTTATATGTTAGCATGTGATTATTCACATTGTTTCTAATACTCTTTTGTATTTCCATGGTGTCAGTTGTCACTTCTTTTTCATTTCTAGTTTTATTGTTATCAGTCTTCTTTCTCTTTTTTTTTTTCTGATGAGTCTGGTTACAGAATTATCTATTTTGTTTATCTTTTCAAAGAACCTGTTCTAGGTTTCATTGATCTTTTATATATTTTTTAAGAGTTTGTTTTATTTATTTTCACTATACTTATTTTTTCTACTCACTTTGGTCTTTGTTTCTTGTTCTTTTTCTATTTCATTAGGAATTTGTTTGTTTGAATTTTCTTATTTTATGATGTAGGCCTGTATTACTATGAATTTCCTTCTTAGGATGACTTTTGCTGTGTCCCAATGATTTGGGGTCCTGTGTTTTTCTTTAAGTATATTTTATTGATAATGCTGTTACAGTTGTCCCAGTTTTTTCCCTTTTGCTCCCCTCTTCCCAGTACCTCCCTTCCCTCCAGCATGTCCATGAACTTAGTGGATGTAAGTTCTCTGGCTTCACCATTTTCCATACTATTCTTAACATCCCCCTGTCTATTTTGTTCCTACCAATTATGCTTCTTAATCCCTGCACCACTTCCCTCTTTCTTTCCTTTACCCTTCCCAGCTGATAACCATCCATATAATTCCCATACCAATGATTCTGTTCCTATTCTGGTTGCTTGCTTAGGTTTTTTTTTTCTGTTGTTGATAGTTGTTTGTTGTCATTTTAATGTTCATAGTTTTGATCTTTTTAAAAAATAAGTCCCTTTGGCATTTTATATAATAATGGCTTGGTGATGATGAACTCCTATAGCTTTTCCTTGTCCAGGAAGCACTTTTGTCTGCCCTTCCATTCTAAACGATAGCTTTGCTGGATAAAGCAATCTTGGTTGTAGGTCCTTGCTTCTCATCACTTTGAATATTTCTTGCCAGTACCTTCTTGCCTGCAAAGTTTCTTTTGAGAAATCAGCTGATAGTCTTATAGGAAACCCTTTGTAGATAACTATTCTTTTCTTTTGTTGCTTTTAAGCTTTTTCCTTTAGCTTTAACCTTTGACATTTTAATTATGATGTGTCTTATTGTGGTCTTCTTTGGGTCTAACTTGTTTGGGACTCTCTGTGCTTCCTGATCTTGTATGTCTACTTCCTTCACCAAGCTAGGGAAGCTTTCCTTCATTATTTTTTCATATAAGTTTTCAATTTTTCACTCGTCCTCTTCTCCTTCTGGCACCCCTCAGGCTTTGAATATTGGCACATTTAAAGTTGTCCCAGAGGTTCCTAAGTCATTCTTCATTTTTAATTTTTTTCTTCAACTCTTGTTTCTTCATTATGTACTAGTTGACTGCTTATTTCTTCCTTATGTTCCAAGTTGTTGATTTGAACCCCAGCTTCCTTCCCTTTACCATTGGTTTTGTGTGGATTTTCCTTCATTTCACTTAGCATAGTCTTCACTTCCTCCTTTATGTGTTTGCCATACTCAAGCATGTCTGTCAAGTCGGTGAGCATCATTATCACCAATGTTTTGAACTCTGCATCTGTTAGGTTGGCTGTTTTCTTGTCACTTAGTTTTCCCACTGGAACCTTAATCTGCTCCCTCTTTTAGGCCATATTTCTGTGTCTCCTCAACTTGATTGCTTCCTGTGTTTGCCTCTGTGTGTTAGGTGGCACTGCTGCTGCATCTGTTATGATGTTAGGGGTGGAGTCTTAGGTATTCATCAGTGTAGGGTGACCCATTTCATGATATTGTGATGTTGTATGTGGAGAAGGGATCTGAAAGGAAACAGTGCCACTTGCTCAGCATTTGCCTCTTTTCCAGGCACTTCTACTTCCTGTATGGGACTGGCACCCCTCTAGCTGTTGCCCTGGTTGTGGTTCCCAGGGTAGGTGGATTTGTGGACATTCTAGGACTGCGTGGATCCTCTAAACAAATTGACTTTGCAGAGAAACTGACAGCTTCTTCCACCATTCCAACCCCCACTGGTTTTCAGTCAGAAGCAATGAGGCTTTATTCTCCTGGAACTGTGAGCTGTGTGGTCTGGTTTGGGACTGGTGTCCCTCCCAACTTTTATAATGTGAGACTGTGCTTTCTGCTGGCTGGCCACAGCCACTGCCTTCATGTTGCTGCCACCACTCCCAGCACCACTGTCACATAGCATCTTCTCTGCCAAAGCTCCACCCCTCCTACTTGTCTGGATGGGTGTTACTTTTTTATATCTTTATTTGACTTCTGTGCAGTTCAACTTTCTGATAGTTCTGGTTGTTTCTAGTTTTGAGGTAGTTGTATTCCTTCTTATGGTTGTGGAGGGATGAAAATCATGTCTACCTATACCTCCTTCTTGGCATGTGTTTTCACTTTCCTTTATTTCAAGGTATCTTTTGAGTTCTTCATTGATCTCATTCTTATCTAGCATGTCATTTAGTCTCCATTTGTGTGCTTTTCAGGTTTTTTCCTATAATTGATTTCAAGTTTTATACCACTGTAATCAGAAAAAATATTAGATATGATTTTAGCTTTTGAAAAAAATATTTTATTTATATATTTTTAGAGAGGAGGGAAAGGAGGAAGAAAGGGAGGAAGGAAACATCAGTTGGTTGCCTCTTGCATGCCCCCATCTGGGGACCTGGCCTGCAACCCAGGCATGTGCCCTGGCTGGGAACTGAACCTGTGACCTTTCAGTTCACGGTCTGGCACTCAGTCAAGTCAGAGATTTTAACTTTTAAAAATTTATTGAAAAAAAAAATAAAAATTTATTGAGACCTCTTTTGCTGGCCTAAGATTTGGTATATCCTAGGAAATGTTTCATGTGCCCCTGAAAAGAATGTATAGTTTTCTGTTTTGGGGTGGAATGGCCTAATGTGTCATTTAATGCCACTGTTTCCTTGTTGGAAGTTTGTCTGAAATATCTATTCATTGATGTCACAGTTGTTACGTTCCCTACTATGATTGCATTACTATTGATCCTAGGCCTTTATGTCCATCACTATTTGCTCTATATAATTTCTTGTTCTTCTTTTGGATGCATAAATATTTACAGGGATTTTTTTGTTATTGTTGGATTGATCTCTTTATCATTGTGTAATGTCTTTTTTGTCTCTTATTATAGCCTTTGTTTTAAAGTCTGATTTGTCTGATGTCAGTATTGCTATGTCAGCTTTCTTTTTTTATTTTCATTTGTATGTAGTATCTTCTCTCATCCCTTTACTTTCGGTCTCTTAATGTTAAGTGGATCACTTGTATAAAGTGTATGCAGAGGATTGTTTTCTTATCCATTTATCCACACTGTGTCTTTTGCTTGAAGCATATAATCCATTAATATTTAAAGGGATTATTGATAGGTACATAATTATTGCCATATTATTATTTATGTTCTTTTTATTTTCTTCATATTAAAAAAGTCCCTTTAATGTTTTTTGTAATACTCGTTTGGTAGTGATGAACTTGTTTATCTCTTTATCTCTCATTCAGCTTTAAAAATAACCTTGCTGGGTAGACCAATCATGTTTGTAAGTCTTTGCTTTTTATTACTTTTAATATTTCATGCCTATCCCTTTTGGCAGGCAGATTCTGTTGAGAAATAAATTGACAGCCTTATGGAAGCTTCCATGTAGGTAACTAACTGTTTTTCTCTAGCTACTTTTAAGATTCCTTCTTTGGCTCCAGCTGGTGTTGCTCAGTTGGTTGGGCATTGTCCCACAAACTGAAAGACTGCTGGTTCAATTCCCAGTCAGGGTACATGCCTGGGTTGCAGGTTCAGTCCCTAGTTGGGATGCTTATGGAAAACAGCCAATTGATGTTTCTCTCATAATCATTGTTTCTCTCCCTTTATTTCCCTCTCTCTAAAATTAAAAATTAAAAAAAAAAAAAAGCTTCTCTTTTTGCCTTTATTCTTTGGTATTTTAGTTATGATGTGTTTTGGTGTAGGTCTCTTTGAATTCATCTTGTTTGGGACACTCTTTGCTTTCTTGATTTATATGTCTATTTTCTTTGCCAGGTTCAAAAACTTTTCAGGCAATATTTCTTCAAATAGATTCTAAGTCCTCTGCTTTTTTCTTTCAGGTATCCTTATAATGTGACTATTTTTTTATCGTTTATAGTCCCAATTTTTCCCCTTTGACCGCTCTCCACTTAGCTCACCCCTTACTCCCTTAGTTAATTCCCATTTCTTTGTCCATGTCTGTGGGTAATTCATATATGTTCTTTGACTAATTCCTTTCTCTTCCTTCCATCATTTCCCCCTTTCTCTTCCCATCTTGGAACTATCAGCCTGTTCCATATTTGCATGTCTCTGGTTCTATTTTGGTCATTATTTTGTTCATTAGTATCCAATTATATGTGAGATCATATGGTATTTGTCTTTCATCAACTGGCTTATTTCATGTAGCATAATAGTCTCCAGTTCCATACACACTGTTGCAAAAGATAAGAATTCCTTTTTTCTGCTGTATAGTATTCCATTGTAAATATAATACAGTTTTTTTGATATACTCATCTATTGATGGGTACTTAGGATGTTTCCAACTCTTGGCTATGTAAATAGCACTGCTGTGAACATGGAGGTGCACAAGTTCCTTTGAATTAGTGTTTGAGATTCTGGGGGTAATTCCCAGCAGTGGAATCACTGGGACAAAAGGCAGTTTCATTTTTTTTTTTTTTTTAATTTTATTGTTGTTGTATTACATCCATTCCCTTTTTGCTCCCCTCTGTCCCCCTCCCCACCCACCCATTCCCCCCAAAGTCAATCCCCCCTGTTGTCCACGTCCATGGTTCCTTTATACTA